>PVJC01016115.1:0-34096 GCA_004026665.1 Murina feae
GCCTCAGGGCAAGAGTTTTCATCTGTAGCTTTCCCAAGGAGAACAGACTGCTCTCCTGTTCTCAGCTGTGGGGGGAGAGCAGAAAGTCCCTGGCGAGGCTTCTAGGACCCTGTGGCCTTGGGTGTTAGACAAACCAGCGCATCTGAAGAGCCCTGTTATTAGAGCGTGGATGAAAACAGATGGGTTCTTGGCTTCCTGAATGGGAAGGGGCAGCGGACATGTTGGTTGGGGTGTTTCATCGAGTACAAGATGCAAAGAGCGGGAAATGAGTGCGGCACCATTTCCGACCTAATTAGCATCAACTTCAAGGACAGAAAAGCGATCAGAGAGCTTCAAAGAACTAGAGAGGAACTTTGATTCTACATCGAAGGTCAGCGGACGTTGAAGGGTAAGAGGATTGTTCTGACCTCTTTTTAAGAGGCTGTGGTGAGAGTAAACATGAGGTATTGATGAAAATGCAACAGAAGACACTGAGTCTATGAAGGGAATGTAACCGCGAGAATGGGAGGAGAGAGAGTGCTTATCCAGAGGGCAGGTTGAGTCCGATGCCTGTGAGCTAATAAAGTCCCTGACTCCTGCATCCCAGGCAGGGAGCCATTCCACCCTTCACACCCATGGATGCCCCATTTAGGATATCCACGAGATGGATCACCTTACTAACTACCGAGTTTACAGGCAGGATTTAGTGAAATACTTCCGCTTCCAATAAATCACACTATAAATATTGATTGTGGTGCCCTCTCCTTATCTGTAGGTGACATGAAGAAGGCAGCGAGCCTTTCGGTGGAAGGGTTTGGAGGGGAAGGATCTTGTTGAGAAAACAAATCAATGGACGTGCCCCGAAGTCCAGAGGCCAGTGCTGTGCAGTGAGATGGGTGTGACACAGCCCTGCCGAGGGGCCTGTTCGTGGGGTGCTGTCCACGTGCTCACCTGCCTTAAATCAGTAGTTTGCAGGACAACAGGAGCTGGGTGTGGTAAGTCATCATCTTAGTGAGATATAGAGGATTCCAACGCAATGAAACAAGCCGTTGGTGTCAGGAAAAACATCCATTTTTTCCCCCCGAGAAACAAAACCATCTATTTCAGAGGAAGGAAATCAGTAGACATGTGGGCCCGCCCTGTAGCTTGAACATATAAATAAATGTAGAGCTCACATCACTCTGGGCACCCCTGGGCTCATCCCGTCTTCACTGTTACCGAGTCTGAAAATGTGTTACATGGAGCGTGTCCAAGCGCCTCTCCTTCCTCTCATCTTCCTGTTTCTCCCCCTTTCTCCTCCTCCTTTGTCCTTTCATCCGCGGAGCATCCAATATGTGGATATGATTCCTGGGCGATAGCCGTGGCTCACGTAGGGAAGGTGAACACAATGCTGAGGAATCGGTATTGTGTCCACACACTCGCAGGACCCCTGGGGACAGGAGCAGATGACGCTCCCGCAGGTGTCACCGGAAGCTCGCTGTAGGAGGACACTGAGTTCTGTCCTTCGGCCCAGCATAAATGGAAACAAACATCCGTGAGATTCTAAGAGCGACTCGCCTTGGGAGAGGAAGAGGATTGCTGTCACGGGCTTGCCTGTCATTTTATGTGTCAATTGAACTTGAAGAATTGTCCCATTGAAAACCATAGGGCAGATGCTGAATTAACTGAGGCAGCTTATCATTTTATCAAAATTACATGTTCTTAAAACATTTAAATGCGTAAGAAAGTTGAAAGTAAAAAACAAAATCAATGCAAACCTTCAAAGTGACCGCCAGGACTCCAGGCGCCACCACAGTGGCACACATACACATACAAATATACACACTCACAGACCCACACACAAACACACACACTCACATACACTCACTCACACACACACATCCCAATAGATTGACCTGGGGGTCCCTGAATGAGCCCACTCCCCCTTGGGGACACTCACTGATGAGCAGCTTGAATCACACTGCCTCCTCCACTAGTTAGCTCTGAGGTACAGGAATCATTGCATCTTCTCTGTCCTTCCTTTGTCTGTTGGGAAATGCTCTTAGCCACGGCAGGCGGGCAGGCCTTGCATGGACACCTCCGTGTGTGGCGCACCTGTGGAGCAGGGTGGGGCTGGAGAGTTACTGAAGGATCCTTGGGTCTTCAGCTCCTGTGTCATACACACCATTATCACGACAGGAAACCATCAACTTCACAGGCCTCCCCTTGCATGTAAAGCATTCATTGGCCAAAAACCTGAAAACACTGCTCACGCCAGAAAATAATAAGAGGGAGGGAGGGCATCGAGCCCTAGCTGGTTTGGCTCAGTGAACCGAAGGGTCCCAGGTTCGATTCTGGTCAGGCTCAATCCCCAGTAGGGGGCGTGCAGGAAGCAGCCCATCAGTGATTCGCTCTCATCATTGATGTTTCTGTTTCTCTCTCCCTCTTCTTTCCTCTCTGAAATCAACACAAATATATATATGAAAGAGTTAGTGGCCTCTCTTACTTTCATTGAAATCCAAACAGAAATCTTTACCCCAAACAAACACCAACCAACAAACTGAAAGCATGGCTGTACTCAGGCCTCTGAGCTTCCCACCCTGTGGAGATCAGAGACCCCATTTCACGGACGCATTGCTGTGCCCAGCACCATGGTCACACCCAGGCGGGTCCTGACCAAACCAAACTGCAAATAGATTTGTGCACTGGTGAGGTCCCTCGGCCTGGCCTGCGCCCTCTTGCAATCCGGGACCCCTTGGGGGATGTTAGTTAGACTGCCAGCTTAGGCCCGGTCCCTGCAGGCCAGGCCGAGACCCCACCAGTGCATGTATTCATGCACCAGGCCTCTAGCATGCATATAAGATCCTTGGTTAATCTCTTCCCGCCCTCCCCGCTTTTCCCTTCCCTCTGAGATTCATCAGTCTGTTCCATGTTTCCATGCCTGTGCATTGAGCACCTGCCCCCTGGTGGTCAGTGTGCATCATAGCTACTGGTCAAATGGTCAAACGGTCGTTTAGGCTTTTATATATAGAGAGAGAGTCTGGTCTGTTGCACGTCATAAACATGGAGTGCCAGGCATCTGCAGTGTGAGAGCGTCCAACCACACGGCCTCAGAGGAAAACGTTTATTGTTAGAGAACCCCAGCACTCCTGACTCCCCCTCAGTAGTGTACCAGACGTTTGCGTCACTCACCTTGTTTAATCCTCCTCTCCCCAAGCAGCCCTGTCCTCACTCCTAAGTGCTGTTCAGGGGTGCTGGCTCCGTGTTTCAGAGAACAAATAGGAGTGCTTCTACCCTCCATGAGCTCCTAATCGATTTATTGCTCATCTGCTGCTGCCTGTGCTCTGCAGGGCCCCGGACTGAGTCATTTAAAAGGGAAGGGAAGCTTTGCCCCTAGAAGCTTAATCCAGTCCGTCGTCCCCCTCCTGAGCCCCATCTCTATTCCATCAGTAGCATTTTCTTGCCTCAGAAACACAATGTCAGCAGATTCTCATACTTAAGAAGCTATGGACGGACAATGCTTTAATAGAGCAAAAAGGAGAGAACTTAATTAAGGCAAGTACAGACATTACTTCTGGCTTACTAAGCCGTCTGGGCCTTGTATGTGCAGCATTGACTACCAATATGTTATGAGCCATATAATACTGGCATCAAAGAGAAGAAATCTGGGAATATGGGGAGCAGGTAAAACACCCTATACTTTCCAAGTATTGAAGTAGTAATTCCCGGAGAATTCAATGGGCTATGGGAACCATAATTCAGAAAGGGTTTGCTACATGGGGATGCGATATTAACGTAAAAACTCGCATGAACTTACTTCTCTAATTTTTTTTCTGTGATGGTAGGTTGCTGAAAAGTCTTCAACTAAAGTAAATTAAAACTTGAGTGATGTGTTAGTCCCCCTCCTGACTCTTGGTTTGCAGAAGGAAGTCCTGCCTGTGGAAGGCAAGGGGATTGTTACAGAAGTTAGGGCGTAGGTCACGATGGTGTGGGAGTGCTTTTCCCATTTCTATAGGCACAGTATCGTGACTCAGTGTGGTCAATAAGATGGACAGAACAGCCCTAATCGGTTTGGGTCAGTGGAGAGAGCGTCGGCCTGCGGACTGGGAGGTCCCAGGTTCGATTCCAGTCAAGGGCATGTACATTGGTTGCGGGCACATCCCCAGTGGGAGGTGTGCAGGAGTCAGCTGATCAATGTTTCTCTCCAATTGATGTTTCTAACTCTCTATCCCTCTCCCTTCCTCTCTGTAAAAAATCAATAAAATATATTAAAAAAAAAGATGGACACAACTTATATGAGTCACCCCAACAACAGACCTTTGTGGATCAATGGAGAATTTTTCTCCTTCCCTTCACCTTTTTTGCTTCTCACATCTTTTATTTTTTGGGTCACCAGCAAGCTCCTCCATGGATGTAAACATGGGAACCCTGCTTTCTTAAGTCACTGCATTGGGGGATATTTGTTACTGGAGCACACACTAACTTGTCCTGACTAGTATAAGAGTTGGCAGCCAAGGTCATGAGAGAACTATGGCAAACAGGATTATTTTGTGATTGATTGCACACATTCAGTAGAGAATGATGGATGGTTTTAGACAGAAAAGAGCACGAACTCACTTATTTTTCATAGTCTTTGCAATCTCTGTGCTATCCTTACTCACCTTGAACCCACTGTTTTTAACATGGAAATACTTGATACCCCAAGGGATGCCAACACACTGTTTAAAGCAACCCTGGATGGCTTCAAACCTTCACAAACTTACTCTTGAAACACACCTGTGTCCCTGAGTCTGTGTGTATCAGGGTCTGATCCTATAACTGAAGTGACCTTCCAATGGGATGCAATGTTTGTATCTATACTAATAAAAGAGTAATATGCAAATTGGTCATGATGCCCTCACAGTCATGACCGGTTATGCTAATTAGTCATGATCAGTATGCAAAATGACCATAACTCCAACACAACAATAAGAGAGGAATATGCTAATTAGTCCTGATATGCTCATTAGTAACAACCAGTATGCAAATTGACCATCACTCCAACACACAAGATGGCCTCCCCCATGTGGCCACAAGATGGCTACCACAAGATGGCCTGCAGGAGAGGGTAGTTGGGGGCGACCGAGCCTGCAGGGAAGGGCCATTGAGGGGAACCAAGCCGTTGGGGGGACCTGGCTGGCCAGGAGGGCAGTTGGGGGTGATTGGGCCAGTGGGGGAACAGTTAAGCCTTGATCAGGCTGGCAGAGGAGTGGTGAGGGGGTGATCAGGCTGGCAGGCAGAAGTGGTTAGGGGCAATTAGGCAGGCAAGCAGTTGGTAGCTAGCAGTCCTGGATTGTGAGAGGGATGTCCGACTGCCCATTTAGGCCCAATCCCATAGGCAGTCAGACATCTCTTGAGGGATCCCAGATTGGAGAGGGTGCAGGCTGGGCTGAGGGACACCCCCCCCTCCCCAGTGCACAAATTTCATGCACCAGGCCTCTGGTATGTAATAAAAACATGCTAATTGGAAGAAAATATATGTGTGTGCACATGGGAGGTATACTTGGTATATGTGTGTGCATCTGTGCATGTGCACACGCGTGTGTGCGCATGCGCTTAGACCTCAACAGTAATTGCAATGGTCATTGAACCCAAATGTTGTGTGTTTGGTTTTTGGCTCAGGGAAGAGCATGGCATCATTGATGTTCAGAATTTCTGACTGTGGGTCAGCCTCATTGACGTTTCCATATGTTGCAAGGGTTTGGCCCCTCCTGCCCGCCCTCAGGCCTCACCCTGCCATTGCCTGGCCCTGGGCATCTGCCCCCAGGTTCCTGTCTGCAGATTCTCCCCCGTGGTCCCTCCCAGTGGACAGAGGGCGCTCTCCCCTCCTGATGACTCGCTCATCCCTTGGGTCCTGACACACTTTGGCAAATCCCAGAGTTTCTGAAAACCTCTCTTGCATCATTACAGTAGCTTCCCACTCCACTGTGTGGCTTAGATTGCCCAGGTCATTGGGAAGTGGCAGAAACCTGAGGCCATGCTGTCCCACATCCCTTCCTTCCTCCTTCTGGTCGCTCGCTCCCCACTTTGAAATCTCTGAGGGCATACAGAGAACATTCTAGAATATTCCAAACGTTCCGTGCACAGGAGTGGAGGTGCTCTGCTGGTATAGGTGCGCATGTGTGTGTGTCCCAGAGGGGCTGGCCAGGAGCTGGAGAGAGAGGATTACAGTACACACACAGCCTGCAAACACATGTGGTCTCATGAGCCCCCAGGACATCGCCCTTGTCATAGGACCCTCCTGCGTGAACAGAGCTGAGAGAACTCTCTAAAACATAAACATGTACATATGTGCACACATGCATGCATGCATGCCTAAACGCTCAGTTGTTTGCTTTCTTTCCAAGCACTTGGGTATATAAAAAAGAATGTTAAGGAAAAAACCCACAAAACAAAGGACTTAATCCTGGCGTTATTGTCCCTCGTGAATCAGAGCAGCTGTCCTTGCGGTGGTAAGAATGTGACTTTGAGACAGAAGTGACACGCCCCCTCCTCACCCCTCTCCCATGCCCCCCTTTCCCTGCTTCGTATGCAGCTCCAAACCCCCGAATTCCAGGCAGGATTGACTGCCGTCTCAGAGTCTTCAAAGGAAAGCCTTCTGGACACAATTTTCCATTAGTTTATTTTTAGCCGGAGAGAAACAGGTGATAACCTTTAAAAATAAGTAAATAGCCTGGGAGGGGGGAGGGAAACATAAGGGACACGATTGGTTATTTTCCCTTTACACCGCATCCCTGGGAGTTTAGCGTGTTTTCTGTGGTTTTTTATTTGTGTCTTGTTCACCATCACGAAGGACGTTGGACCAGAAAGACGGGAGGTGCAGAGTCTCTCCCTCCATTTGAGCCCCTGAGGTAGCAGCGTCCCGGGCGCAGGAGACAAAGGCCGCCTACCCGCGGCTGCTGATACATATCTTAGCGAGACATTCTAATTCAGTTCCTCGACACACATTATTGAGCTAACATGTGCAGCGCTTCTAGAAACATCGGACGGAACTGCTGTCTTTATATGTGTTATTTTAAATTAAAAACAGCCCTAAACAGTTTGGCTCAGTGGATAGAGCATCGGCCTGCGGACTGAAGGGTCCCAGGTTCGATTCCGGTCAAGGGCATGTACCTTGGTTGCGGGCATATCCCTGGCAGGGGGTGTGCAAGAGGCAGCTGATCGATGTTACTCTCTTATCGATGTTTCTCACTCTCTATCCCTCTCCTTCCCTCTCTGTAAAAAATCAATAAAATATATTTTAAAAAAAACCAAAAAACAAACAAACATGTTTTTATTTATTGTAGAGACAGAAGGGAGGGGAAAGAGAGAGAGAAACATCCATGAAAGAGAACCATAATCAGCTGCCTCCTGCACGCCCCCTACTGGAGATCAAGCCTGCAACCTGGGCATGTGCCCTGGCCAGGAATTGAACAGGTGCCCTCTCGGTGCCCGGGACGGCACTCACCCACTGAGCCACGCCCGCCCCGGGCCATGGTGCCCTCTTTAGAGGTCATTAGTGGGGGATGGGATGGAGCTGTCCGTGCCTGGGTGTCTTCCTTGTGTGAGGACATGGACATAAATATTTCCCTCAGTACCACTACCCCCTGCCATACTGAGTGGCTGCCCCTGCCTTGCAGTTGAGGAAACTGAAGTTCAGAAATTGGAGGAAGTCAGGTCTACCCACACTCCTCCTTAGTAGTTAAGCCTGGACTCCATGAGCCACGAGAAGATCCAGCTACGTTGGCATGGGCTTTTGGACCAAAGACAGATGGTAAATTCCCTGGTGGGGGCGGGGGCGGCCGAGTTTTAAAAAAGCTTTGAAGACCAGATGGCTCTTTAGACAGAAGCCAAAAGGATATTGAAGGGAGTCGATCAGGTCACTGGGGAGGGGTTTCCGGTGAGGAAAATGGCCTGAGGAGGTGCAGGAGGAAAGGAGGGTGGTGGGAACATGAGCAGAGAGAGTGGGTTCTAGGGGAGGGAGGGGTGCTGAGGGGAGCGGGAGGCCCGAGGACTGGAGAGATTGGTCTGCCGGGATCATGGAGGGTGACAAGCACCACCTGAAAATTAGCTGTTGAGGCAGAAGCAGACCACCTGCGTGTGTGAGCCAGCACTGCTGTCACCAGCCCTTGCCCATAGCGCCGACCCGTCAGCCACGTGGACAGTCCCGAGGGGAGACATCCCTCACACAGCTCCTTGGGCAACACGATGGAGACGGAACATTGGGAAGATTCCAGAAATGGAAGACAAGGTAACTTGAGAGTCAGACCACGTAACAGTTGTGCTAATGGTTGTGGGGGAGACACCACTGACCCACAGGGAGGACACCATAAGCCCCGGGCGTTGGACCGCAGAGATGCTGGTGCGCTGGTAAGTGTGTGCATCACAGCCGTTTGTGTTGAGGATGAGGGAGACGACACAGGCGTGAGAGGAAAAAAGTCACTCTCATTTTTTTTTTTTTTTTACTCTCTGCCTGTTTCCAGTCAGTGTTCCCTTTCAAATGGTTCAGTTTGCAAGTTACCTTCTCAATTAAGACTGAGGTTCTCCCTGCCTTGTAGCCCGGGGCATCCACACCAGCCACGCCTTGGGGTGCGTGAGAAGTATTCTCTTACACTTTGCCTTCATGCTTGGCTGTTGGCTCCCTTGCCCAGTGGCTTGGTGTAGCATGTGCCTGTGGAGTTACAGCTGCCTCTTAGTCCTTCTGTCATCACCAAAATACCACGCCACCTGTTGCCCTGAGTCCCAGAAGACGAGACAAATGGGCCAGACCTGGACCCAGTTCACAGCGTGGGGACAGGTCACCCTAGACCAGCCCAGCCGACTCCCCAACAGGCAGGAATGAGTGCTCACCTTGGTAGCCACCAGGTTGCCGGTGCTGGGATTGGTGGAGGTTGGGACTTGCATGACTGTGGCAACACCTTCCGAGATCAACAACTTGCCCAGAACAACACCTGCCCAGGACAACACCTGCCCAGAACAACCCCTGCCCAGAACAACCATCCCCAGAATAGCACCTGCTTGGTCCTGAGGGCTTTCCTGTCCACTTCTCCCCACACAGAGTCTGCCCTGAGAAGGCCCTTTGGGACTCTCCATTGGTGTTGCCGTCCATCTGAAAGGGGTCAGGGGTTGCATCGGGTGCAGGGAATGCAGGAATGAGTGAGAGAAAGGTGGTTCCTCTAGAATCACACACACCATGGAACCTTCACTGCAGCCGATCTGTGGTGGGCAGGGTTTTCCCTTCCACCGAACAGCCTCTGCCAGCCAGCAGCCCAGATTGCCTCTGTGGTGACTGGGAGAGGACAGAGGCACAGCTCCAGAGGGATGTGCCTGGGACCCGCCCACAGCAGCACAGGGAGGGGTGGAGCTGACAGAGGACAGTCAGCTAGAACAGGGACCCCCACCCCGCTCTGAACGGGAGGGAGCACGATTGTGTTCAGCCGAGCGCGGACGTGGAGGCGGAATGCAGATGAGCTGAGAAATGGGGCTGATGCTCACATCGGCACTCACCCCAAGTCAAGCTGGTGACACCCAGGCTGTGTGTATGCTTTTGAGGAAAGTGTTTCGTCAGCGTCTCTGGTTTCCACTTCTGAGCTGATGGTTTGAGCAGCTCCCAGAAGCAGTGCCTGCCGCCACGTCTGTGGCCCCAGCCACACCCAGGTTTAAAAAATAAGTAAGACGGAGCCCCATTTCCAGTGGGTTCACTGTCAGCCAGCATTGTGCCAGGCGTGTTAAAGCTTAAGGTAGATGTTTCTAAAATAAGGGTCTGAATGAAAAACGCCCTGTGAAGAGTCATAAGAAATGGATAGAACGTGTAGGAAAACCCATTTATTTCCCCAGACGGTTCGTTTTCATTTCTGTGGATGTTGACTCTCTTTGCAAAGCATTCCATGGTGATGAGGAAACTAATGGAAAGTAAGCAAGTAAATAAGTAAGATCTGTCTTCACACCCAACTATGAAGTAAGACATTAATACGGAAATAAAGGAGAACTAAGATCAGCTATGTTGCGTCTCTTCCCATTTTGCCCTCAAACTACAAACTCCATTACGCTGTTCTCTTTAATCTCTGCCCTTGTCCAAACTGGAGAAGCAATTTAGAGCGGCTCATGCATAATTTATGAAAGGGTTCCCCGTGTAGTGTATGCGCCCTAGTTCAATAACAGTGCCCAATTACAATTTGACTTTTAATATATTATGGTTATTTATTAAAGTTTTTAATTAGTCTCAGAATTGCTTTTAGCAGAATCTAAACTCCCTGTTAATAACAGAACTGTACAAAAGGAACTATTTTCGGTCTCCTGTGACCTTAGAAAAGCCTTTGGAAATTGTGCTTTGGGGCCTGGCCTGGCGTGGCTCGGTGGAGTGTGGACCCATGAACCAAGAGGTCTCGGTTCGATTCCCGGTCAGGGCACAGGCCCGGGTTGCAGGCTCAATTCCCAGTGTGGGGCATGCAGGAGGCAGCAGATCAATGATTCTCTCTCATCATTGATGTCTCTCTTTCTCTTCCTCTCCCTTCCTCTCTGAAAGCAATAAAAATATACATTATTTTTAAATTGCGATCAGGCACAGAAGTAGAAAAGCAAGTACCCGCCTCCCTACAGGCCCCAGGCCCCAGCTCCTCCAGAGGAAAGGCGGCGGCGGGCAGCTGGAAGTGGGTGCGGGGCGCCCCTGCTCAGATCTCCTGCAGGGACCAGTGGTGTTCTATCAGATGCTCAGGCCTTTCTTGAATACATGGATGTTCTTAGCGGGGAAGTCCTTTATTATTTTTCTTCACAAGGAATTTCAAAATTCACTGCAGGATGCAAGAATCACCAGAGCGTTGTTTTCATAAACACATAATATCAAGAATAGGCTCATTCAAAAGCCGACCACTGTCATAGGTGTCCGAGGCCCTGCTTTATGAAGTCAGCACTCCCTCCACTGCACCGCCAGTGGGTCAGTGAGCAACCCTCAGTGTGTTGCTGAGAAGACCCAACGCAGCACCTGGCAGAGAGCAGGATGCTATTTCCCATGGCCCACATGACTCGGAAAAGCTGGCTATGCTAAGAGCTTAGGGAATTTTCATTTTTATTGGTTTTTTAAATTTTGTTTCCCTCCCCCCACCTTTAAAAAAATTTTCACCCAAGGATATTTTTCCTATTGATTTTCAGAGGCAGTGGGAGAGAGATGAAAAGACAGAGAGAAACCTGACCAGGACTGGGGAGCAGCCTGCAGCTGAGGTTCCTGCCCTTAACTGCCATGGGACCAGGACCCTTTGGTCCTCAGGCTGACATGCTGTCCATGGAGCCACACCAGCTAGGGCTATGCGTTCACTTTTTAAAATATGTTTTTATTGATTTCAGAGAGAGGAAGGGAGAGAGAGAAACTTTGGTGAGAGAATATCATCAGTCAGCTGCCTCCTGCACGCCCCCCACTGGGGACGAGCCCACAACTCAGGCCTGTGCCCTGACCTGGAATTGAACCCTGACCTCCTGGTTCCTCCTGGTTCCTCCTGGTTCCTACGTTGATGCTCAACCACCAAGCCATGCTGGCCAAGCAGCCTGGAGTCATTGTCTGTGAGATTCTGAAGTGAGATTTGTCAGGGTTTCCTGGCTGTCCCGCCCCATCACAGGGAGGCGGGCAGGTGGACATGCCTCTTTCCTAAAACTACCAGGCCCTGCGAATAACGGACTCCCCGCGCAGCTGTGCGCACTGCGTCCATCCTACTCAGTCCCCTCAGCCTGTGCTGTGCTCTCCCTTCGGGCTGTGATGCACTGTCTCGTTTCCTTAAAAAGAAAAACACGATTCCTATTCCCGTCACGTTTCTTTTGCTTTTTGGTTTCCTGGGAGTGCGGCCGACCCTGAAAGCATCTGCTGTGGGCCTGCCACGTGTGAGCTGTCTGAGTGGACAGCACGGCCGCCTTTGAGGAGCAGACCCGTGTTGCGGGTCACGCAGGCACGACCGGGGAGCGATCCTGCGGGCATCTCAGTGTGTTTGCTGAACAGGAGACCCTGCTCCTCGGCCAGATCCGCACACGGCGCGCGGCACCTTCACCGACCACGGAGCCCCGCGCTCGCCGTCATCGTCGTCAAGTGCCAGCTCTTCTGTGGGGAGGACGCCAGTCACTCAGGACGGAGGGTGCGGGTGGGAGCTGGGAAACCAGCCACTGCCGGTGGAACGAGGGAGGGCCGGGTGTTCGTGAGCCCCAGGGTGCCAGAAGGCGCTCTGGGAGGGAAACGGGAAACCGAGGGGGAGGCCGTGCACAGCTCCCACCGCAGGCGGCCTTCCTCCAATTCAGGGCCTCGCCTTCAGCAATAGCGTCCGAGCGAGGGGATTCACTTGTGGGAGTTGAAGGGAAGGACGGAGGTGAGCAGGACGGAGCAGCAAGGCCGGTCGCAGGTGATGTGTGGGGCCTCATTGACCAGCGGCCGCAGGGTTTGCACTCCGCGGGCAGCGCTGCGTCGTGGCGGACCCTGCGCTGTGCCCACTGGGTGGCCCGTCCAGACCCTGCCGCCCTCGGCTGCCATCGGGGTCCCGAGGAGAAGAAAGCCCGCTTCCCGGGGGCCCTGGTCGGGAAGTGCGACTGCATGCCCCATCCTGTGCAGTCGCCATAGACGGCAGGTGCGCGGTGTGGAGGCTCAGCAGGCAGTTCCTGTCATTGGAAACGAGGACTTCACGTCCTGGAAAGCAGAGGTGTGTTCCGGGGACGTGGAGCGGCGGGTCTGCCTGTGGTCACTGCTGGGTCCTGGGCAACTGACCTCACGTGCTCCGCTGCTCAGTGTTCTGGTCCAAGCAATCGAGAGGATCAGCCTTCGTTCCCAGATGGCCAGGAGCGAGTGAGATGTGCAGGAGAAGGGGTGCGGGCTCAGCTCCCCCTTTCCTCCTCTCCTCTTGTCTGTTCTGTAGGCGGAGGATCCGTGGAGGGTGAGCACAGGAAGAGGTCAGCGCAGAAAGCTTCCCCTGAAGACAGACCGCACTGCCCCGGCCGGTGTGGCTCTGTGAGCCGGGTGTCGTCCGTGCACCAGAAGGTTGCTATTTCACTCCCATCCGGGCACATGCCAGCTTGGGGGCTTGTTCCCCAGGAGGGGTGGTGCAGGAGGCAGCAGACCCATGTTTCGCTCTCACATCCATGTTTCTCTCTCTCTCCCTCTCCTTTCCTGTCTCTCTCTACAAAGGGAAGGCAGAGCGTGTTACTGTAGGTGTGAGTGCCGACCCCCTGCTTTCCGAGCGGCTTGTTTTCCAAGCCAACAAAGCATCGCCCGTGGTACCGACCTTCTGTGTCCTCAGGACTCAGGGGCCAATCACGATCCTCGTCCGACTTCCTCGTAGAGTGTCTGTAGCGGAGCCGCAATTCCAGCGTCTCCATCTGATAGATTCTGCTCGGGGCCTGAGCCAGGAGGAAGGCGGACCTTCCTGAGAAAGGCACTCAGTCATTTATTTGTGAACTTATTTCTTCACTCTGTCCCTGCCTCTGGCTCTAGGAAAAGGAACTATGGGTTTTCCAGCATTTTCCAAGACAAGCTTTACAGCTAAATGCTTTTAAGGGTCTGACAGCCCGTAATTCTGCGGCCCTCGTGCTCATAGCTCTGTGGTCACAAAGGTGGTAATGTTTAAGGCCTCCTAATCCAAACTTGGAGCACGTGGCCGGTCCATGGGTGATGCTCTCATCTCCACATCTGACAAGGAGATAGAGACTCTCCTTAAACAGACGCACACTACATATCGTACCTGGCTGGCCACAGCCCCTCTGGGCTTCCCAGCAAGCCTCCCAATATAGCACCTAAAAATGGCACAGCCCTCCTCACCCCATGTGGCTTCCTGCTGAAGGGGCCGAACACCTGCGTGCCATATATTTTAAGTTTATGTTGGTTATTCCTTTACCAAAGCCAATTGTAATTTGTAGTAGATCCTGAGGGGATGGACACCTGGTCCAGAAAGAACAGGGATTCTAACGGAGGCAAAGGCTACCCCTAGTTTATCAAGGTCACCTCCCTCATTTCTAACATCACACAGTTGGGATCTCTTCCTCCTGGAAGCCTGCCTAGATTGACCAGAGATAATTTGCAAACACAGGACATCTCAATGGAGCTGTTCCTTTGAATGCAGCCACGATGTGGTAACACTAATGCTTTTGTGTGCATGCTCTGGTGCTTCATGGCTTTGTCTAGAGAGCACGTTCCTAAATGGCGAGGTCCCAGTATCAGTAACGGGCAAGGACGAGTGTGCAAAGCTGTGTGCACTCCCGTGTACTTCCAGTCTGACACACTGTGCACCATTTGACAAAGGGACCACTAGGTGGCGGTGTTGCCCTGCCTTCTAGGACAGGACTGGTCCCATGCTCATGGACCCGCCATTGTCAGTGCAAACCCAATGGGCCTTTCTAACTGGTGCAGGGGTTCTTGTGAGCAGGGGAGTCCACCGGTAGCTTCCGCTATGAGCAGGTGACCTTGCCAAAGCAGAGGGATTTTCCCAAGGAAACTGCCTCCTCCCTGCACCCTCCCTAAATATTAGCCGTTTATTTTGACATGGAATTTGAGGCTATTTTGTAAAATGTGGAGTATGACACCAATCTCTCCTTTTCTCTCGCTGTTAACTTTGACTATCGTTTTAAACAGGGCATTTGATATATCTGAGTTTCAGTATCTTAATATGTGAGGTTGAGGAATTTGGTTTGTGTTATTGCTAAGGTGACATCTTTTTAAATATATATATATATATATATATATATATATATATATATATATATATCTTTATTGATTTCAGAGAGGGAGGGAGAGGGAGGGAGAGCGAGTGAAACATCAATGATGTGAGAGAATCATTGATCAGCTGCCTCCTGTTCACCCCCAACTGGAGATGGGGCCTGAAACTTGGGCACGTGTGGGCCCAAGGAATAGAACGAACCGTGACCTCCTGGTTCAGAGGCCGACGCTCAGCCACTGAGCCACGCTGGCTGGGCACTAAGGCGACATCTTAATCAGAGGCAACATGCTCTGAGGTGTAATCTGCTGGGCCAGCACTCAGGGTTTTCTGTTTGTTTCCTTTTCTTCGACCTGCACCCAGGTTTGAGGCTCCATCTCTGCCCCTTTTAGTCTGTGACCCCGGCACCAGGGACTGTGAGATGAGAGTGTGGGACAGCCTCTGCTGACGCAGCCCGGCACAGTGGGTCTGCGGGGTGAAACCCACCAGCACGCAGGAGGGCACAGCTAGTGTTGCAAGCAGCACCATCCAGCACCGATACCGTGCAAGCCACACAGTATGGTTTACATGTTCCGAAGAGTTATGTTTTTTAAAGTAAAATGAAAGGGGACATTAATTTTAATAATGCATTCATGTTACCCAGTATACCTGACATGTTACCATTTCAACAAACGGTTCACAGGAAAATGTATTAGCGAGACAGCTAATGTTCTTCTCTTCTGTGCTAAATCTTAGACCTTCATGTGTATTTTACACGCTAGCACCTCAATCCAGATGCTGCATTTTCAATGGGGAAATGTGATCTGTACTTAAATTTCATTAAAACGGCAGTTGCAGAAGTTGATCCATGTACGCAAGTTGTCGCCAACATAATTAAACGGTTCCAATAGCTGGCTGGATGAGGATCAGATGTTTGAGAATTTAAATTAAATGAAATAAAGCCAAATATTCCATTCTTCAGATACATACTAGTACGCCTTGTATCAAGTGTTCCATAACCACGAGGGGCAAGAAGCCACTGTGCTTAACACCTTAAGGCATCAGGCTTTGCTGAAAATAGTCGCTGTGGGTCTTGCTATTAAGAAAAGGCTACACGCCTAGCCTGTGTGGCCCAGTGGTTGAGTGTCAACCCAAGAACCAAGAGGTCATTGATTCAATTCCCAGTCAGGGCGCGTGCCTGGGTGTGTGAGGTGTGCAGGAGGTAGCCGATCAATGATGTTCCTCGCTCATCGACGTTACTCTCTCTCTTCCTCTCTCTGCAAAAATTGATAAAAACGTATTAATAAGAAAAGACGGCAATCAATATACACGACCCTGGGAACTTTCCTGACTGCCAACACGGGTACCATTGGCACAGTCATCTGCCACAGGACTGGGCATCTTTTGAAAGCAGGTCTCCTACGTTTATGGCTGTTCTGTTTTTTTCTGAATCTAACACAGGGCTTGTCACACTGCAGGAATCCAATAAACACTGACTTACGTTGACTGGTGCATGTCTTTGCAGCTATAGTCTATTCAGTGAAGATTAATGCAATGCATTAATTATTATTAATGTTTTGCTGGCACTCATCAAGACGGCCAGTTGATTGGTATTGAGCTAAAGTCCCCTCATGACCCCAATGGTCCCAACGCGAATGGAGTTCACAGAGATGACCACAAGCTCAGGCTCCCAGATGGAGATAGAGAGAGAAAGAACCTTGCATTTATGACGTTTATAGTCTTCCCCTGACCATTATCGAACTCATGAACCTCAGCCTCATTGCGTCTGGATGGGTGCCAGCTGTTTGCAGGAAAGAGCGCTAAACATTAACGAGAGCGAGTCGCTGGGGGAGAAGCCGTGGGAAGAAACCATATGGTTAATGATGACATATTATTGCAGGAAAGTGCGGCCGTTTGCACCAGTGCTGGCAACAGGCACTGGGTGTGTGTGTGTGTGGGGGGGGAAGCGCTAACTCACATGGGCGAGGCCAGTGACACGCAGGTCCCCTGGATGCTGCAGTATCACTGCTCGGTCCCGGGTCCTGCTCCCTGGGGGGTGAGGTGCAGCGCCCAAGGGGATTCTGTCACCCTGGAAGGGTGAGAAGGCTGTGACATAGATGCTTGTTACTTCCGTCAGCATCTTCATTTCCACCTTAAACACTGGCGTTGGTGGAATCGTGTAGCCCAGCCCTTCCATTTGGACACATACTTTAACTTGTGCCAAGTGAGTTCCAGTTCAGGACTTGTGTTCCTTATTTCGTCACATGGGTGAGCAGTAACTCTTCCTTTTCCATGTACCTTATTAAAGAACACTTTTGTGTGTGTGTATGTGTGTTTTAAAATATATTTTTATTGATTTCAGAGAAGAAGAGAGAGGGAGAGAGAGATGGAAACATCAACGATGAGAGAGAGTTATCAATCGACTGCCTCCTGCATGCTCCACACTGGGGATCAAGCCTGCAATCAGAGCGTGTGCCCTGATCGGAAATTGAACTGTGACCTCCTGGTTCATAGGTTGACACTCAACCACTCAGCCACGCCAGGCCGGGCTACAGAACACTTTTGACGAAGGAAGGAATTGTCCCCGTTTTCTAGGTCAAAATTCTGAGGCTTACTGATTTGTTCAGACAGTGAGTAAAGGATGTGACTGTAGACCTTCCGCTTTGAATAGAAAGCTCAGCTCTGTGGATCCAAAGCCCCAGCAGAAGTCCACAAATGCGAGTAATGAGCAAGTGGGCCAGCGTTTCAGCCGAATTCTGGGAAGGGGAAGACAACAGGAGGACATACAAGGCAATGGTTTCTCTAAGGCACAGCCCCCTCAGATTAATTTCAGAGAGAAGTTGCCTCCCCAGCAAAATCTCCAAAATGCTCCTGGCTCATGCTCCATGAAAGACTGCATGGAAGGAACAGACAGTGACAAGTGTGACCCAGGGGACTCTGGGAGCAGCTTCCATCGCCCAAAGATGCAGTCATCTTGCTTCCCCTGGTCTCCTCCTTCCTTTCTTTCCCATCCAGGGGAGGTGATAGCCGTTACACACATCAGGACGTAGAGGGCCCAGGCTCTGCATCTGTCTGTTCAGTGTGCCAGCCACCACTTACTAGTATATGGGACTATTCACAATACAATTTAAGTTCATTACCATCAGATACAATTGAAAATTCCACTCTGCAGTTGCACTAGCCACACTTCAGGAACTCCATAGCACAGTGTTCCCCTCAAACACCTCCCTCCCGTCATAAAGTCATAGTGGGAAGTGATAAACCCACCCAGTGCCATCCATCACTCCCCATGGAATCTTGGGTATGGCACATGCACACCAGGAATTCAGTTCCGCGTTTGTAAAATCCCTTATTTCCCCCCTAAACAAACACATGGGCAAAAAATCCTCACTAGATTTTGAGATCTTAAGGCTGTAAATCTCACTTTACTTATGCCTTTGTCTTTGGAGCCCCATAGAGGCATGATATATATCTGCGGTTTTATACATGCTTTCTGCAGGAGGAGACAAGTGTATGGATATATTTGTTTTCCTTTTAGTGCTAGGATGTGTCATATATCTCCAGCCAGTTTTATTCTTTTGCTAGGAAATAAATTCAACTGCTATGAAGAAGGACCAAAAAAAACCCCCAAAAAACAACAAACAAAACACACACCAAAAAACAATGCACCAGTATTAGATATTCAATGCTTAACCATGCATTAGACTCAGACATTTATTATTTAATTTTATTTCCTACCATAAACCCTCTGGAGAACATAGTACAGACATCAGGACATCATCAGAGGACCAAGAACAAAGCACTCTTATTTAGAATATACGGGATGGGCCCTGGCAGGGGTGGCTCAGTTAGTTGAGTGTCGTCCTATGCACTGAAAGATTGGAAGGTCAATTTCTGGTTTGATTTCCCATCAAGGCACAGGCCTGGGTTGTAGGTTCAATCCTCAGTAGGATCCCTTCCTTCTCCCTTCCTCTCTCTAAAAATCAATAAAAACATATTTTAAAGAATCAAATCCTCTGGATGGGATGGGTGAGGCGGTCCTCTCGACAGTGTGATGTTTCAGTGGAGTCCTCACTGCAGTGATGGCGAGAACTTCGGCAGTGTTGGAGGAGAGGGGTCTGGGCAGAAGGAGCCTGAGGAGCAGTGGGCCCTGAGGAGAACAGTGCTGGTGGGCGAGTCCTAGGAGGAGCCTGGAGGGCAGTGGTAGGAGGTCAAATCGCAAAGTGACAGATTATACAAGAATTTAGGGGCTTCCAGGACTTTGATTTTTCTTGTGAAAGAGATAAGAAAACAACTGTTGTGTTGAGCAGAAGAATAACTGTTCAAGCCTCCACTTTTTATTTACTAATAAAAAAGTCAACATGAGATTAGGTGGTTAGACAGTGGCAGTGACTTCCCTTGGTCCCTAAGGGTACAGCCAGCACTTAAATTCAGATCTGGATTGGCAAACATTGCTATTTCCATACCCACCTCACCTAGCACTGAGCGGCTTGAACAGAGCAGAACATGGAAATGGGAAGATTGATGAGGAGGTCCAGCTTGGCAGGACAGAGGAGCCATTGACATGGCAAAGCGATGATGTCATGTTTATGGTTTTAATTTGTGTGTGTGTGGTTATCCCATCCCATAGAGGGTGAAAAGATGTAAGGAGTCTCCTTGTAGCCATCTTTTGGGGGATGATAAAGAAATACGAAATGGCCACATTTATCCCCTGACTCCCTTCAGACCTGACCTGGAGCCACTGCCCTCTCTCCTGGTGGTTCTCTCCTGAACCGCTCAGGAGGGAAGCCAGCCAGCATGACCTACTGTCAATCAACGTTTGGGGACTGTTACCCAGGTGCAAAGTATTGGTCTCTGTCGTGAGTGGCTATTCTGTGGCTTCGCTCACTGGACGTTTTATTTTATTTCACAGTCTTGAGAACACAGAGTAGCTAAGGAGCCAACAAGCAGCCACGTCAGCGACATCTCTCAAGGATTCTGCCAGGATCTGTCAAGCCTGCGCTCGGAAGAACCCGTGACAAACGTTGTGTTGACATCTCTCTCCATTTCCCAGTGACTAATTAACAGCAAGCGACAGGGAAGGCTGGGGAAATTATTCCAGACAAAGAAAAACCTTTCGACTCCTTCCAGGCATCCGCAGCCCTCTCCACTGTGGCACACTTAGGAAACCAAACCAGCTATTTGCAATGCCATCGGAGAACAGGGTGGCTGCGAGGCACGGCGGGGCCCTTTTCTTACTGTTGTCATCGTGAAACTGTGTAGGAAACATGGGGAAACAGCTGGAGACACGCAGCGAAGGGACTCTTCTTCCCACGCAGTGCAGACAGTGTGGGATGAAGTGAGCAGAGCCTGTTAGGTCAGGTAAGTGCAAGTTCAAGTCCTGAAGCCGACACTGTCCTGCACTGTGACCTTCAGCTGTTGAATTCCTGTCTGTGTTCAGCAGAAGTGATAACCCTGGGTTATCTGCAAGGCCGTTGGGAGTTTGAAGCGATGCATGTGTAGCCTGTGAGGGGCAAAGCACGTTTGGTGGGCACCAGCCAGCACATGGGAGAGTCTCCACTAGCAAATGAACGCTGGAGGAGCGGGTACGCCGGGGACCTCCCATAACCTCTCGCTCGCAGTGGGCACCCACGACGTGTGCTTCCTCCACTCTGTTCAGCCGGCCGGTCTTTGAGACTCAGCCTCATGGTGGAGCACAACCATATGATCTCCAGAGCAACCCTTTTGTGTGCTAGGAGTAACCGCACACCTCTCTCTCCAGGGGTCCTGGCCCATCTGCTTGCAAAGACCTTTTCCCTGGCTCCCCTCCTCGTGAATCTTGAATCTACAGGGATTACACCTTCAGACATGCCTGCGTGTGGGAGTGGATTCACCCTTCATCTCCTTTTACCCTCTTCCGTGTCACCTTGAGAGGATGCTACGATTCCTCAGAGCAGGCTCTCCTGGCCCGGGTCCCTGTGACCCTGGCAATCCTAACTGGGATGGTGTGAGTGGTCCTTGCTATGGAAAGTAGGGAAGTTTTCCAGAAAGCACTCGCGGGCTCTGAACTCCTCCACTGACTCCCTCCCCGCTCCCAGCTGGCCGTCGGGTAATGAGGCATCTGTGTTACATTTCTTCTTCTATAATTAAGCCTGAAACTCTCAGCGTCAGCTGAATAGTGAAGAAATGGTCCCCGAGTGGAAGGCCAGGACTCTTGCTACTCATCAGCGATGCTCTCCTCTCCCTCAGTTCTACTAACGCTTACCTCCCACCAATACTTACTTGCACAGCCTCAGACCAAACGATGGTAGATGTTTAAGACAGAGATATTCTCTATTCATTAAAACATTTTAAGATTAAAAAAAAAATGGAGGTACAATGGGCATATACACTGTATAGTCTACCCCCTGCTCTCTGTGGGCAGTGAGTCCAGGACTCCTGCAGATGCCACAGTCTTTGGCTGCCCAAGTCCCGTGTGCCCGAGTCTAACAGGTGCCTGCTGAGGGAGGGCTTTGGCAGCGGGAGTGGCTGGTAGAGATCTTGGTTCTGCTCCCAGGAGCATCGGAGAACTGCAGGCAGAGATGCTGTCACGTGTCCCTATCCCACACGCTTGTCTCTGCCGGGCATGGCGATGGCCCACCCAGTTCTCGGTCCTGCTCAGAGATGAGGGCGGGGCACTGGCTTTGCATTCTCATCCTGCGTTCACCCCCACCTAGGCCAATCCGGGACACGTCCCCTCCAAGCATCGGTCTTCGCATGTAGACAAGGGGCTGATGCCGCATTGTGTGTGTGGCCTCCATGGACCAGCGCACCGTGATGCCCGCCATGTCCCAGCCTCCACGTTTGCCTCTTTCTCCCACAAGATCTCTGACCTTTTGTTATTAATGCAGCAGTGACCTGTTTGAGGCCTGTTTCCCTTTGTAGCACATTCCGTCCGTGTCACCTGCTGCGTCACGATGACAGATTGCGAGCCCCTGGGCCTGCTGTGCTGCGTGAAATATGAGGCCGCCTGAGAGGCAGGCTGTGGGCGCAGGCGTCCGAGCCGCCGAGATGTGACTCACGCAAATGACACGGCAGCTCGTCCATCATCCAAGGGGGAGTCAAGGTCGAAACAAAGCAAAGCAAAGCATCACGGTTCATTCCCCAAACAACAGCACCCCGATTCCACTGGGTAGAGGCCGTACGGAGCACCCTCGAAGGGGGTGGGGCTGTGTTTCATGGGGAGAGAAAAGAGAGCGGGAGGGGGAGGCAGACAGTGAGAGAGGATGCAGAGCGTATCAGTCAGATGTGAAGGGACAGAAGGATATCCCAGGAACCAGGCAGAGACCATCATGACAAAGACCAACAGTGAAAGAGAGGAACGAGAGAGAGAAAGAGAGAGAGAGAGAGAGACAGACAGACAGACAGACAGTCAGTGAGCAGATGGAGACCCATAGCTGGGCCAGCGGGAAGAGGGAAAGGAGGCGAACGAGGAAGGGAAGGGGTGAGGGAGAGCAGGGGACCAGCCCTGGAGAGCTCGTGCTGGAGAAAGAGGACAGGAAGCAGCGAGGACACGGCGCTCTGTGAGCTAAGGCGGCAGGAAGGACGCACACAGCCAATGGAGACACAGAGAGAATGCAGGCAGCACCAGAGGTAAAAAAGAGATGAGAGTATATGGCGGGGGGAGGGGGGATGAAGAAAAATACGATTAAACATATATTCAGCTCAACCTGGCCAGTGTCACTCGGGGGTGAGCACTGTCCTGTGCGCCAAGGGAGTGCTGGTTGGATTCCTGGTCAGGGCACATGACCAGGTTTCAGACTGGATCCCCAGTAGGGGGTGTGCAGGCGGCAGCTGATCGGTGTTTCTCTCATCAATGTTTCTCCCTCCCTCTCCCTTCTTCTCTCTCTCAAAAACATCAGCCCAGCTGGTGTGGCTCAGTGGCTGAGCACTGACCCAGGAACCAAGAGGTCACCTGTTCAATTCCCAGTCAGGGCACAGGCCCGGGTTGCGGGCTCCATCCCCAGTAGGGGGCGTGCGGGAGGCAGCCAGTCGATGCTGTTCCTCTGTCAATGTTGTTACTATCTCAGTCTCTCTCCTCTCCCTCTCAAAAAAAATCAATAAAAACACATTTGAAAAATATTTGACTCAAACAATCACAGCGTACCTGACGCCCTGCAGTCTTGGGCTCACAGAACTCGTCAAAGAAGCCTGCAGTGTATCGCCTGGTCTTTCCATTTATAAGGTTTGAAAACCATGTCCAGGCGCTGTTTGGAGGTTAAGCTGTGCGTCTGTCCCAGGTCTGTGTGTCTGTAAAGATCACTTCTGCTCCCCACCGGTGAGCAGCACAGAGACAGCTGTGAGCAGAGGGAAGGGGAGATGGTGCGAAGGGATGGAGGATGGAGACGGGCTCGGATCAGGGCTGTGCTTTGTCAGGACTGCAGCTTGTCTTCCGGTGAACATCGCCACGTGGCGTTGCCCAGCGTGGGGCTGTCTCCGGGACGAATCACGGTCTCCCGCTGGTCACTCACCCTGACATGGAGGCGGACACACCTCGCTCCCTCAGCACGCGGAGATGCTCCTTGGGTAAGGTGACCAGATTTCAACATTGGTAAAGCGGGACACCATTGACCGCTTGGCCGCCGAGAACCGTATCTTCCCTTCCCGTTCTCCCGCCATTCCCTAGCTTGTCCTGCATTCTTTCCAAAACTCGGGACTTTCTTAAAACACCGCGGGACGCGGGACAAATTGTTAAAAATCGGGACTGTCCCGCCAAAAGCGGGACGTCTGGTCCCCTTACCCTTGTTTCCTGCCTGTCACTCGGTGCCAGAGGGAATCAGCGGACTGCTCAGCCGCTCCTGGGCGCCTCCCAGAGAACTGGAGTGGGTGTGCGGCTCCCTGCGGAGGCCCAGGAGACTCGGCCCCACTTGCTGAGGCGAAGCCACTAACTCGCTGGGAGCCAGGAAGCCCAGCATATCCGGCCTCCTCCGCGGCCGGCATGGCCACCTGCTTGACGAAGACTTCACCTGCGTGCGTGTCAGGAAGACGCCCAACCCACCGAGCCGCCTGGCCAAGGCTCAGGTCACAGCTTCTGATTCCATCTGGATGAGTTAATCATTGTGGATGAGTTAATCATTGTTTTTACCATCAGTTATTTACATACATTTTCTTTTCAAGTCAATACCTCTGTCAATAAGAGCTCCCAATGCTCTTCTCTACACCACAAGCAGGACTGACACTATTTCTACCCGTCGTCCTCGGGGAAGGTTCCTGAGACGTTGCCGAGGAGACGTGAAGGGGGAGCATTCGGCAAGGCTCGCCTTCCAGGCCCGGCTCCGGCTCCTGGTGCTGGCCTCACTTTGGTCTCCGCGGCCCTGGTTCCAGGTATATTCAGTGAGAGGCTACATTTTCTTTTCTGTGGGTTTATTGGGCCTTAATTAATTAATACACACAATCTTCCCCACCAACTCTTTCTTCTTCTTTATCTCTTTTTTTTAAAAAAAATATATTGTATTGATTTTTTACAGAGAGGGAGGGAAAGGGATAGAGACTTAGAAACATCAATGCGAGAGAAACATCGATCAGCTGCCTCCTGCACACCTCCCACTGGGGATGTGCCGGCAACCAAGGTGCATGCCCTTGACCGGAATCGAACCCAGGACTCTTCAGTCCGCAGGCCGACGCTCTATCCACTGAGCCACACCGGTTAGGGCTCTTCTTTCTCCATTCCCCACTTGCAGTTCCTCAAAAGCGACTTTTTGTGTAATAGAAATGGCGTCCCAATGTAAGAACCATGGAGGGATGATTTGGGGACATGTGCTTAGAAGGTGTTGTGTCAGGGGGTAGGCAGTTATTTCAGGTTGGTTTCCTGGATCTGCCTTGGGTCCTTGGAATACTGGTTATATTTTATACCATGTTTGCTGCGTGACTTCGGAAGTAAATATTCTCTCAGTGGAAAGGGTTTTCCTGGTTTGAAAACGACTTAGGCTTTTCTCTCTTCTTGAAAGTGTGGCTTCTTTTAATTGCCATCAGCAGAGAGGCAATAAACAGATCGTTAACACTGATGATGTCATAATGGATAATGGAAAAGCATTAATTTTCATAATATCATCATTAATTACAGCTAACATTGAGATGCAGCAGGGCTGACTTTGTCTTATTAAATGAAGCAAATGCTTTGAAATATTAATTAATAAAATCAATCTCAATAAATTGGTGATTGTAAAATTTATTGTTTAAAAATTTCCAGGCAAGCAAAGAGAGTTTTGTAGCCCAAGAATATGCCATTAATATAATTTACTGCTTCCATTTATATCACATTAGCCTTTGGAAAATCACTAAACAATCCCAGAAAGCCTTTCCATTTTCCTCAATCTTAATCTTCATTGTCTAATTAAGAATGATGTGGCCTGGCCAGTGTTGCCCAGTGGTTGAGCATCGACCTATGAACCAGGCCATCATGGTTCGATTCCCAGTGATGCAGGCTCCATCCCCAGTGTGGGGCGTGCAGGAGGCAGCCAATCAGTAGTTCTCTCATCATTGATGTTTCTCTCTCTCTCCCTCTCTTCTCCTCTCTGAAATCAATAAAAATATATTATTTTAAAAAGAATGATGTGGACTACCTCCTGTGTTCAAGTGTGGATTAAATGAGATCACTAATGGGAAAGCATCTACAGCTGATCAGACACCTCCCACCTGTGAAGGAATCCTTTTCACTCCTCCAAGCACCATAGGTGTGGCTGGGGGAAGGGTACCTCCTTCACTTTGCTTTGCTGAAATATTAATCATAGTTGCATAAAAGCTCATGAACAGTCAACAGTTATTAAATAATCCTCCGAGCCAGGACCTTTGTTATTAAACACTTTCAATAGGTTATTGTATGTAATCCTCAAAATAAACATTTGAGGAAGATACCAGAATGCTCACTTCACCAATGAGAAAACAAAGAGGATTTATGAGGCTGAATTCCTTGCTCAGGGCCATGGAGGTACGGGCGATAGTGCTGAGTCTAGTTCACTCAAGTCCACTCGGAGAATATCTGAGCAACTCCCCTGAATCTGTCTGTGTCCTTGTGCCTCTGGTTGACCAGTTGGCTCTGTGTGATCATTTAGTTGAGTCAGCACATGAGAAAGGAATTAATGAAGAAAGTAAGATTAGAGAAAACCCCCTAAAAGATGGAGCTTAACCCTGACCTGACACCTGTGACGGGGGATTCATGAGAAGACTATTTACCTGTGTGTAGCCTTTCATTGTTTGAACACCGATATTGATACCATCATTTTGTTAGTACCAATGAGTCAAAGTCCAGTGAGACGTAGGTGTAATTTTAAGGAGTGTAAGCATTTTACCTGGACCCAAATAATAAATTTAAATCCTTTTTTTTTTTAAAAAAGGAAGTAGGTATGACAAAAGAATAGACAATGTAATCACATATGCTCCTGTGTTCCCATAATGCTATTACATGTGTCAGTTATGACCCTTCCTAAGGTGTATGTGAATTCATTTGTCTTAATGTCTTATTTTTGACTATACAGCTCTCAACAGCTGTGATCAACCACTCCTTTTAGGAGTTAGCACGTGTGGGTTTAGACTATGTCCCCACCCCCCACCCCCAAACCACATAGCTGTGTGACTATAGGCAAATAACTTTATCTTTTTAAACATCATTTTCCTCATATTAAAATAAGACTAACAATAAAGTCATATCACAGTTCTTTGGACAATGAAATGTGATGGCATACAGTGTCTGGCAAAGACAAGGAACTCAGAATATGAAACCTGTTATTATCTGTATGTTTGTAACCAACACTTAGCCTGAAACATGGAACCATGTACTTTGAATTGATTCATTAGTGGGTTGGCAATGTCCATAGATAAAACCACTTCCGTGAAATAGCAGACTTCCTGTTATTTATAAGAGGGAGACAGGACACACACCTGGCAGTATAGATTCAACACCAGCCAGACCTTGGTGATCATAATTCTATGAGCTGCAAGTACAGTTCAGCATCATTGAGATTCTCTGAGAGACGATACTTCATTGTCCCGGAAGTGATGAAACAGTATAGAATTGACATAATTTACACTTGGGGGTCGCATCAGCAAGAGGTGTATTCATAAACTACAGCAGATGCATACGCGAGCTTATGTTTTCACGTCTCTTGCCTAAAGGATCTGTGTGGAGCTATTTCTCAATCTCTCACTTGGTTGTGAGACTAATATTCTCTGCTTAATTATTGATGCTGCATTGATTTGTGTTCTCATAGTTCAAGCACCAACTACAAAAAAAAAAAGTTCTGAAATATAACCAATAAAATCACAGATAAAACTTACAGTTGAACTCGAGGAAAAAAATACTTAGCTCCATCTCGTTAATCTTTCAAATTTAATTTCCTTTCCTTTAAAAGGGAATCTGTAAGAAATGAATTACCATTTTAGCAAAACAATATAAATGTTGGTAGTGGTAATAGCATCTTTTATTTAGGGTTTACCCTGTGCTGAGCTGATGACTAGATTTTTTTTTATGCCCTATCACCATCCATCCACTACACCGTGTTCCTTAAGGTGGACTGGAATGTGTGTGTTTTACAAGTGAGGACAATGACAGATGATGGACTTGAAATGTTCCCTTTTTCTCTGGAAAGTGACAAAGTGGAGGTCACTCAGACTGTGGTGCTTTGGCTCTATTACTACTTGTGCTTTCCATCACGATCCTTTCCACATACAATTTCCTTAATGTTCCCTGCTCTCTTGTCTGCCTGGCACGGCCCAGTGGTTGAGCATCAACCTATGAACCAGGAGGTCCCGGCTCTGTTCCTGGTTGGGGCCATGCCCGGGTTTTGGGCTCCATCCCTAGTGTGGGGCCGTGCAGGAGGCAACTGATCGATGATTCTCTCTCATCACTGATGTTTCTATCTCTCTCCCTCTCCCTTCCTCTCTGAAATCAGTAAAAATATATTTTAAAAAAATTCCCCCCCTCTCTCCTCTGAGTGTCTGGTGTGACGAGGTTGGTGTGGGCCAAGGTCCTGGGACCCCACAGGACGTCAATGGGCTTTACCGACAGGAGCAAGAGTAGAAAGGACAGGGATCTGTTAAGCCATCCACATAAGAACACGTCAGGAAGAGCTGGAAGGAGCTCCGAAGGCAGCAAGGGGGCCAGAGTGCCAGCAAAGGAGGCTGGGGTCCCGGTTCCCCAGTCTGATGAGGACGGCCAGTCCTCTTCCAGACCCAGCCTCTCCCTCACAGGGTGCTGGCCCAGCCTGAGCAGGCTGCAGGCCACATCCTGAGTAACTTCTGTGTGGTCATGCGCCTACTTTCATTCCATGGCGCATGAGCAGAACCACTGTGCCCTCTGGAGACTGAGGCTTTTAAGAGTGAGGGTGCCTCCCCCAATTCCCTTTCCCCTCCCACTGGCCAGATGCCTCGAACCTGGTTCTATGGAGACAGATGAAATTCCTAACACCATTTGCTAAATAAATACCAAATCGGGAGTGTATGACAGAGGGAAACAAGCTTTTATTTAGGTAACCTGTGTTCCTGATTCCTCGACTATCCCAATGAACACATGATCAACCCTGAGACCCTGGGAAACAACGAGTCTCTCTCTCGTTTTCTTTCTTTTTCATCTTCTGCACTCAGATCCCTTTGTGACCCAGCGACCCTTTTCCCCTTCTGGGTGGTACTTGGTCTGCGGCTTTCCCTTTAAATAAATGTCATGGATCACATGATATTGAACTTAGGTACTAGGAACTTAAAGTGAAATATACTAGTTGCTTCCTAAATGTAAGTAATCTCACTGTGGTGGATAGAATACCGAGTCCTAAAGAAACCCATGTCCTCATCCCAGGGGCTTGTGAATGTGTCATGTTACATGGGGAGGGGAAGCTAAGGTCACAGGTGGGGTGACTTGTGAAAGAGCTGACCTTGAGGTGGGAAGGTCATCCTGGGTTACCTGTGTGGGCCCAAGGCAATGCCAAGGGTCCTTCTGGGAGAAAGAGGGATGCAGGGAGGGAGCTGAAAATGCTACATTTCTGGCTTTGACCATGGAGAAGGGGGCATGATCCAGGAAGCTTCTAGGAGCTGGAAAAGACATGGGCAAAGATTCTCCCCTCACGGCTGCCAAAGGAACAGGACCCTGCTGACACCTTGATGTTAGCCCAGGGAGACCCATCCCAGACTGGGCCCCCAGAACTCTGAGATACTTAATACCTTTGTGTTTGATTCAGGTGCACGTTTTATAGTCATTTGTTACAGCACTAAGAACTACACTCATTCATCTCAATCAGAAGTTACTGGTCAGCATCCCAGCTGCTGTGTCTGCAGAAGCAGGTTATGCTCAGACCCTGCGATGATCTTTGCCGGCAATTGGCTCCACACAGGTTCAGGGAGGGCATTTCACAAGCCAATAGCACGAGGTCTCGTCATAAGCCAAGCAGGAAGTCACCTACTCCAAACCAAGGAAGACTAAGTCCCACTGTTCCAGGCAAAGGGAGAGGAAAGCCCTCATCTGGTGGAGGTGAATGTTTTCTGAGGTTGGTTCTCCGTGGCTCAGTCAACCAAAGGGCTGGTGCCCAGCTGCCGCACAGAAGTAAAAGTCCCTTGTTGCTAGAGCATGTTGCTAGGAAACAGCGGCTTCGATGTTGACATGGGAGCTAATCACAGGACTTTTGCCTCTTCTGGTAAAAGAGTGATCCTTACCATGGTAGGGCTAAGGACCCCAAGGTCTTTGGAGAGCTACTTAGGTCAGCTAAGTGTCGCCTTGCCCACATCAAAATCGTTGGGTAGTCCTTACACATTCCTAGTATTTGTAGCCTACATGTCCCCTCGCCACAGTTGCTGCTCCACATGTTCTTACCCATAAGCCAGCAGGGGGGCCCCTTAGTTGCTCAGCTCCTGAGTGCCTACGAGTGACCACGGATGAGAGGACATCCCAACACCACTGACTTCATTCTTACATCCAAACAACTTCACTTCTAAAGACAACTTTGTTTCGTCTTTGTCATAAACAAGCACATGTGAAATCATACCAAACCTATACACAACACAAGGTATTCCTTCCTCTGTCCTTCCTGGCACCTAGACTATTACCCAGATGGCATGATGCCCAAGCACCCTCAGATGTCATCACAGAGTGTCAAGCAGACATGTTTTCCTCGTGGACACAATCATAGCTGTGCCAACTCAGGTGGAAAAGCGGAGTTGTGGTAGTTTTTCCGGGCAGTGCGCATAGCTGTGCAACCCCCGTGAAAGAGTCCTTGAAGCAAACCCTGTCACATGTCATCACAGCTCATCCACGCCCCTGGCCAAACGCGCTGATGAGCACCAGTGGGCAGGGCTGAGGCAATCTGGGGAAGACGTGTCTTGGGGATAATAAAGGAAGTCAGCTTCAGGGCTCATCATGGCCACGTCTGTTAGGGTCTCCACTGAAGTCGCAAATGATGCCAAACAAGACAGGAGCACAGATGAATGAGGGTGCGTGCGCGTGGGGGGCGCCGGCGTGGCACAGGGATTTATGAGTGCCCAGCACCTCCTCACAGCCATCGTGAATGGGGACATGCTCCTGCTCGCTCAGCTTTTTAGCTCTTGTGTTCTTTTCTCCCTGAGAATAATGTGGAAGTGGCTCGCATTTTATTATTGTTATTAATATTACATGGAGCAGTTATTGCGGTGCTAATAAAAAGGAATATTTTGTGCGTATAATCTCTCTTTTTAGGAGAAGAATAAGCCTCTTGGAAAGTCCAGCATACAGCGTTTACATCTTCATTTTATGAGTATAATTAGCACGTTTGTCGGCACTGTCATCAACAGTAATGAGCATAATGATAACCCTTATGTTTATGGGGCCGTATACCATTTCCCGAGCATTTTCCCATCCTTCATGACGTTACAGCCTCCATCTCTCCGGGATTTGCTAATGATCCTCTGGGGAAGGCGGGATATGGAGGGGTGCCTGCACACATCCCCCCTGTGGACCGGAAGGTAAAAGATTCAGAGTGGGCAGGCTTGGATGCATCTTGGGTTTGTGGCCGGTCTCCTTGTCTACTACGTTTTGAGTTGGGCAAAGCTGTGTGAAGGTCATTTCCTTAAAAAAGTGTCATTCCCTGTGTTGCTCTGTGTGTCATTGAGTGCGATTTCCCATCAACAGCTCTTTCCTCCCGTTTCATGAACCTGAGGGGTAACAGGAAAGGCAGCCCACATGTCAACCCGACAGAAAATGGCGCACACTCTTTACGGGCCTCCCTCCTCGGTAAGCTACCGCCGCTCGGAGGGAGGCTTTCCGGGACGTGCTTAGTGATGTGCCAGTGGCATTGGACTCTCTGAAGCTCTGGGATCCCTGCCAGATCCTCGGAGTCATCTTCTCATGTTGTGTGAAATGATTGTGAGCAGCAGTGAGCAGAGAGAGCACGGAACCAGTGGCACGTGGGCAGGAATCGTGGTGCCACCTTCTCCTGGCAAATGGTTGATGACCTCCTTGCACCGCTCCGATACTAGGGAGTTAATGGCCCCACTTCACTGCCTGGTTGGGAAGCTAAATTCATTCACTTGAGTTAAGCACCTAATCGAGTAAAGTTCAATTAAACGTTAGGAATTATTATTTTGTCGACCCTCCCATATGAACCCACTTATCTACCTGCCACGGTGTGGTCACAGGCTCCCCGCCCTGCGTGTCCTCGTGGCCTGGCCCTGCTTCTCCCTGGTCTGGGAAGTGTTTGCAGCTGCTCGGGGGCTGCTGTTACTGAAGTCAGCTAGCCAGGGAGGTCACCTCTCACCCTCATTTTGCCTTTAGGCTGGTTGGGGTGAGCTTACAGGTTAGTACCTGGGCCAGGAAGGGGAGCGGAGTTCTGGAAACAGCCATGACTGATAATTTAAAAAACAACAACAACAATGGCACATACACTCTGAGTCAATCTACTCTGAAGACATGGCCAGGAAGCCAGAGTTCTTCCAGCAAAGAGCACCCGGATGAGCCGGCATTCGCAGTGGAAGAGCGAATGACTGCGTGCGCCGGCTCACCTCGGGCACAGACCCCCCTTCCTCTGCCGTCTCGGAAGCTGGTGTCTCGTCCCGCCATCCGTCACACGTGCTTCGCTTCCAGGGACTCGTCCTTCTGGAGGGAGCGGGATTTGGTCTCACGGTCTGACTTCCTCCCTGCACAGCATCTCCTGGTCGGTGTTCACTATGTGCTTGTTGAGTTTGAATGGAGCCTAGAACCAGAACAAGGGTGGAAGAGAGAGAGGTCAAAAACAGGCCTGGTGGCACCCTGAGACGCTGCAACCACCTCATGTGGGTGTTCAAGTGTCGACCCCCCTTCCACCTGCCTGATTCCTTTATTTATGCATCCACCTGCGTGGTTTGCTCATGACAGCTGGTAGTTAGGCTCCCGTGCCAGCTACCTTACTGCCGTCATTTCAGCTGATCTAATGCTGTAAAGAAGGGTGGCGGTTATGATCTCTGTGTTTAGATGAGAGCATTGAGGACACGAGAGGGGGAGTAACTGGCCCCAAGCCACACAGCCAATGAGACCGGTTTCATTCCCACGCCCAGTATCTCTGTGATGCGGATGAGCTGTCAGGCAGACGAAGGGGTTCGTGGCACCTAACTTCTGGGTCTCATTTATCGACGGAACGTGGGACAGTAGGTGGTCAGATGGCCAGAGAACACACTTCCTTCTCCAGCTCCAGGACCCACCTGACTTTCCTAATAACAATTCAGACTGTGTTACACACACACACACACACACACACACACAGAAGAATACAAAGAGGCATCAGCAGCGTGCAGGCAGCCAGCTCACCTCGCTGCTCCTGAACCTTAATTAAACCCAATTTGTAAACCTTAATTGAACCACATGTACAGGCATTAATGAAGCGGTATAATAACATTGCTCCCTCAATAAGACAACACACCAATACTGAATACTTACGCGCCTGGAAATGCACTCACGTGGGCCTCATCAGAGCGTAATGGGGAAGCAGACACGCAGTTCGTCTCGTTAATTGCAATCAGAGGACAAAAAGCACGAACCGGTTGCCTGGAGGAGTCAACGTGGCCAGATTTCCGCGCAAACAGCGATGGCGCTAATGGAAGGACAGCGTGAAAGCAGCGAGCGTCTGAGGGAGGAAAGCTCTGGGCTGGAAAGTCAGAGAAGGACGCGGAGCCGGGGAAGCGGCCGGTCCTCGCGGGGTCCTGGCTCAGCTCTGTCCACGCGTTGGTCCCGCAGAGGTGCACCCAGCGCTCACTCTGCTCAGCGCTTCACCGTCGTGTTTGTATCAGATCCTCGCTGCTCACCTGCGGGTTCCACAGCGAGCTACGCCCGCGCACCTCAGCACAGCTGGGAAAGTAAGTGAGAGGAACACCTGCTCTCATCCGGGCCCTGTTCTTGAAAATGAAAATTTAACCATACATGAGGAGGTAACAAGAGAGGCTCGGGGGCTATGTTGGGTCAGACCCTTTCATAAGCAACTCATTCAATGTCTTACGTATCTTCTTCCCACTCATTCTTTTCTTTCTAATATGTGTTTTATTGTTGGTGGTATTACAGGTATCTTCCATTTTTCCGACTCTGTCTTTATGTTGACATCATTCTGTTCCTCACCTCTATTTCCCCTTGACCCTTGACCCTTGGCCTAACAGGAAACAATATGATAGGGCAAGGATATATTTTTTTCCTAGGGACAGTAAAACAGAGGTTAGCTCTTTCGTCACTTTCAGTGATCTGCAGTATGAAATTAAAGATGATTTTGATTATTAAACTTCATCTTGAGCTGTGCAACCTTCTTATCTCAAAATTGTATAATATTAAAGATAGAACATTAGATTTAAAGATATTCCCTCATCTCCTAGGAGTACATTGTCTTTGTCCTAAATTTCATTAACTATTTTATTTTTAAAAAATTAGGACGGATGGCTTGAATGAATGGGTAGAGGAGGCCAGAGGGAAAATGCATCATGAGTCTGAGCTGGGCCCAGGGCACAGCAAAGGTGCGTGCACAGAGCCTATCGAGGCAGAGGTACTGGGCGCAGAGGGAACGGTGAAGACCCGTAGGTAGTGAGAGAACCACAGGTGTGCCAGGCGAAGGAAGCACGTCCCTGGACAGGTCCAGTGTATAAATATCAAAGAAGCCAGTGAACCAAGGCTGCTGAGCTGATTCCACAAGCTGCCGTATTTCATATTAGTTTCTCAGGAATCAACGGTTACTTTGGGCCAAAAAAGTAAGTCACCACATGCATTATTTCTTTAATTTTTTTTTATCATTCCACATGATTGTGCTCCATTTGGAGATGAGGAAATTGTCACTCGGGTGTGCTTATCAACCCTTCAAATTTATATATGAAACCAGAGATTCAGGATCCCAATCCCATCTGCCTGACTCTCATCTGTTCTTAAGTACGACGGACGAAGAGCCTCTGAAGGTGGAATTGTCTGTGATGGATTACCGACTCTGAGCAGACACAGAAATGATTTCCAAACCATGACACGAAAAGGCCAAGGCTGTGGTATAGTGTCC
>PVJC01016116.1:0-34129 GCA_004026665.1 Murina feae
GAAATTGGGCCAATTTGAAATTAAGTAAAATAATACTTATTTTTAATATCTCTAAATTTAGAGAATTTTTTTGGTTGAATGTTTATATAAACTGTGATGGGATATTTCTCTAAAAGTATTGTCCTTATCCCTAAGTATTTATTCTTTTATTTAGAATTTACATAAGGGAGTGTCCTGTGCCTTGGAAATACATATAGACTGGAACACTAGAGGGGCAACCATTTTTTCTGTATCTAAACTCAATATGGATAAAATCTTAGATTACTAGTTATGTGCTGCTTACTGATGAGGATAGTTCTGAGAAATAGTTCTCAGCCCAGCTTGTGCCCTCTTGCAGTCTGGGACCCCTCGGGGGATGTCCACTTGCTGGCGTGCCTGGCCAGCCTGGGTGAGGGGCTGATGGCTGTTTGCAGGCTAGCCAAGCCCCCCAGTGGAGACCCTCACCCCATGGGAGTGTGGCCAGCCTGGGTGAGGGGCTGAGGGTCATTTTTAGGCTGCCCACAGCCCCTTCAGGTTTTGGGTTCTTACTGGGGTACCTGGCCAGCCTGTGTGAGGGGCTGTTGGCTGTTTTCAGGCTGCCCACAGCCCCTTCAGGTTTTGAATCCCTACTGGGGTGCTTGGGCAGCCTGAGTGAGGGGCTGAAGGCTGTTTGCAGGCTGGTCACAGCTCCCATTGACCCAATGTCCCAGTGAGGCTGGCTGGAATCAGCTTTTTGGGGTTTATCTTCTATAATTGAAACTTTGTTGCCTTGAGCAGAAGGCCAAAGCCAGCCTAGGCAGGCAGTTTTCACCATCGCTGGACTCCTGTTTGCTTTAACGCTGTGGCTTCTATAATTGAAACATTGTTGCCTTGAGCAGAGGCCCAGCCAGCCTAGGCAGGCAGTTTCCTCCATTGCTGGCCTCCTGTTTGCTCTAGCTCCATGACTGCTGGCCACCATCTTGGCTGGGTTAATTTGCATATCATCACTCTGATTGGCTGTTGGGCATGGCTTGGCTGGTGGGCATGACTTAGGTGTAACAGTGAGAGTCAATTTGCATATTACTCTTTTATTAGATTAGATGATGCATACAAGACACAAGGTAAGCACAGAATGTATGCGGCTGCTGCTGGCATAACACAGCATACTATTTGAAAGAAAATGATATTTTTATAAGAAGAAAGAGTATACTACAAAATAAAGATAAAACGTATAGTGGATACATAAGCCAGGAAAGTAATTATTATTATCATTATCAAGTATTATGTAGTATATATAATTGTATGTGCTACACTCTTATGTGATTAGCAGTACCATAGGTTTACATCTAGCATCACCACCAACATGTGAGTACCATATTGTGCTATGACATCATGATGTCACTGATAGAACATTTTCAGCTTCATTATAATTTCATGGGATCACTATGGTATATGCAATTTGAAATTGACCAAAACATTGTTATATGGAGCATGACTGTATTGTGTTTTACTTTTTAGACTAGCATGGCAAGTTTTTGTTTTTCTATATTTTATGTTAGATTCAGGTGTATAGCATAGAGGTTAGACAATCATATACTTAGTGTTCCCCCTGGTATTTCTAGTAACACCTGGCACCACACATGGTTATTACAATACTAGAGATCTAGTGCATGAAATTCATGTACGGGTAGGGTCCCTAGCAGCTGCTGGCTGCTGGCTGCTGGCTGGGCCTCCCTTCCCCCAGCTGCCTGCCACCACTGGCTGGGCCTCCCTTCGTATCCTCCTTGGCTTGGCGCTGCCTGCTCACCTGCTCCGCCATCTAGCCATGGTTCCACTCTCATCATGGCCCATCGGGGCTGGCAGCACCTCCACTGCTTGCACCATGTTGCTGACACCTGCCATGTTCTGCACACCCCCCAGTGGTCAGCACACATCTAACTCCCGGTCATTTGAACTCCTCCCCATTGGGACAATTTGCATATTAACCTTTTATTATATAGGATTATTGATTATATTCACTATTCTGTACTTTCCATCTCTGTGACTATTTTGTAACTACCAATGTTCACCTTTTTCACTCAGTCCCCCAACCCCCATTATTCTGTTCAATGTATCTGTGTGTCTGTTTTGTTTGTCCACTTATTTTGTTGGAAGATTTTTTTAAATAGCAAAAATTAAAGATTAAGCTCTAAAAAAATTTGAGCGTTTGGATCTGGTGGCTATAATGTTTTGGTTATCTTTTAAAAATTAATATTAATTGCAAAGATCTGAAGGAAAAGGAAATGCAATCAAATTGGCCCATGGCCCTCACTACTGCGAGTCAAGTGACGTTCTCACAAACAATGGCAGCTTATTTATTTAACCTCATTTTCCTTACAATGACTTTTGAGGATAATTAAGGAAATAAATGTTTTTAGTAGAAAAATTGCTAAACCATACAGCAAACTTTATTTGAAGGTAAATTAAACTTTTCCTAATGGTTCAGGGTAATCTCTTGAGCATTCTTTATTTTGCCGTGCTGGGAGACAGTCTACAGCACTAAAGCCATCAGTAACAATCATTATTGTCTGCATAAAGCTACCATTTGAGAACATGTAGGATACTGTGTGTAGGCATGCTCTTAAATGCTGTATTTGTGTTAACTCCCTTGGCTCTTATAAGAGCACTGTAAAGTAAGCCCTAGCACCATTTTCATGTTGTAGATGAATTAGCTGAGGCACAGGCACAGAAAGGTTTAGTAAGTGGCCTAAGGTGGCCCAGATCAGAGACAATAGTGCCAGGATTTACAGTCAGTCTATCCGCAGAGCCTCGTAACCTTTCCACCTCAGGCTTTATGGGTTTGGCACAAGTTTAAATTTTGGCTTAGCCACTTGATGGTTGAGTGAGGAGGTAAGTTGCTTAGCTTTTCCAGGTTCCAATGTGCTTGTCTTAAAAAACAAGGATAATAGCACTATCATATATTGTAAAAGCAAGGAGAGAATGAAATACTATGACAAGGGGAAATACTAAAAAAGGCCCTCAAATTGCTCATTTTGTTTTTGAATCTGTGTTTGTGGTTTTCGTCTTCATTGGTTGTTTGTCACTTTTCGATGTTTTTAGTGCTCAAGAGTGTGGGCTCCAGAAATCCCCGGTCCACCATGGGTTTGAGCTGATTTTAGGCAATCTAGTTTACTTCTCTAAGCAGAGTTTTCCTTTTATGAGGTGGGGACCTACATTCTTAATGAAACAGCCCCATGCATTTGAAAGTACAGTATGTTATTGTCTTTGTGATCTGGATAAGAAATTTGGGAAATGTTCTATATCTTAAGGTGTCCTTAACATAACCTTTCTAGGATGTGCTGTTTCTCTATTATTTTATTTCCAAATTTGTCTACTTACTGTAGCATTTTAAATTTGGTCAGAATCAACTCATTCATTCCTTGTTATTTTTCCCAAACGCTTGATGGCTTTTGAATGTGTCCTGTGTTTGTCTTTCATTTCTTAGTGCTGGCAGATTTGGTCTATCTGTGGCCATCAGTTTAGGTGGTTTGGCAAGAAAGGTTTCCCCAAGGAACAAAGCATTTTCCAGGTCTTTTGTGGAGAAAGGAGGCTGGCTTTTTAGTCACCCATTTCTGACACATTAATATTGTTGAAATTGACTGTATGCATCTGTTCTTAAACTATAGTTCCGCTCTCTATTTTCCTGACTGCTCTTGATTCAAACCTTTATTCTCTGCTGTAAAAAAATGTTGTGTTTGTATAAAGAACACTGTTGCTCTATGGATATGGAATGTAAGTAATACTGATGTATATCTTCAAAAGGGAAATACCACACTGCTGTTTTGGGTGAATTGTTAGGTGTGAGAACAACTAGCTCATATCAGCTTTTATGCTCCCTGTCTTCTTGTGTTAAAAGCTCCTAACTTTATTCATCAGTCTCTTGAAACGGTGTGGAGTACACTTACAAGAAAGCTGCCATTGTGAAAACAGTCACATCATAGGGAGAAATCAGAAGAGTATGGAACACAAAATCTACTGCTGGATCTTGATCTATGCCAGTATTTTTGAGAGCTCTTAGTTCTCCATTTTCATGTCAATTCTTCTTACTTTTGGCTTTTAAATTTGGTAATTATTTTATTTGCCCACTGACACTTTAGACTTTAAACTTAAAAATAAAGTTTTATTGAGATATAATTCACATACTATATAATTCATTCATTTGAAGTAAACAATTTCATGTTTTTTAAATATATTCACAGATTGTGCAACAATAACGGTAATCAGTCATTGTTGGCTTTATTTTTTGGTTTACAACAGATTTTAAACTTTCTGAAGAGGTGATATATTCATATGGTTAAAAATAGCAATATTAAAATGGTAGCATTGAGAAGTCTCTCTATTACTTGTCTTTGACCACTTCATTTGTGCACACTTACCCCATCTTCTTTTAGGAGTCTCATACATCTTCGAAATACATAAACAAAATAGAAACTTAACATATATTCTCATTTACCCCTTTATTATACATTTACTTTTGAAAAAAACTCAATATATCATGGACATCTTTCTATATCAGTAGCTAGACATAAGTGGATATATTGTTGTTTATATAACCAGTCCCATATAGATATACATTTGGGCTATTTTCTTTTTTTAAAAAAAACTATGTTTTTAGTGATATTTAGAGAGAGGAAGTGAAAGGGAGAAGGGAGAGAGAGATAGAAACATTGATGAGAGAAACATCGGTAGGCTGCCTCCTGCCTGTCACCTACTGGAGATGTAGTCCTGACTGGGAATTAACCACCTACCTCTTAGTGCATGGGTCAACGCTCAACCGCAGCCACACTGGCAGGGCTATTTCCTTTTTTTTTTTTGCTGCTACAAACAATGCTGTAGTGAATAGCATCAAAAGTATGCCATCTAGCATGTGGGAAGTTTATCTATAGGATACATTTCTAGAATTAGGGTTGGTGGGAAGGGGAAAATGCATTTGTTACTTAATTTTTTTGGCTTTACTTAAAGTGTCTAGTAGAAATTTTTTATTTTTTCTATACTAAATTTGTCAATTGTATGGCTTTTGGATTTTGATTTTTGGTAAGAAAGGCTTTTCTCATCCAAAATTAATAGAGAAATTTGTTCATGTTTTCCTCTAGTAATTTTATGAGTTTTTTTTTAATATTTAAATTTATGATTCTCTTGGATCCATTTTTTTCCCCAGTTGATGATTCATTGTCATAGCACCATGTATTTAAAAGTGTTTTCTATCCCTCACTGATTTGAGATGCTGTATTTATTTGGTCTAATTTTGGACTTTCTATTCTGTTTCATTGACTTGTTTGTCTCTTTGCATGGCTTATACTTTTAAAATTTGCTTTAAATAATTTTAAAAATTGTAGAAACCTACCAACCACAGGGTTCATGACCTTATTACATGAAATGCTCTGAAGAAATAAAATGAACTAAGAACTTAAAAATAAAAAAATAATTAATAGAAAACACATGAAAATCTATAGAAAAGAATGAATGAAGGCAAAAGAAATCTTCCTTCAGGATTTTGATCTGATTCTACATCCGCTAACTTCCCCATTGCAATTATGGGAATAAAATAAAGTATGATTAAAATATCATTCTCAAAATAAAAAATGTTCCAATTATTTGTAAATCTGTGACATTTGATGAATTAGGTATTTTGACTAGAAATAAAATGATTGTATGGATACAATTTATTGTCTATATTTGCTTCTAGTCTAGCCCTCCTCCTTTTCATTTTTGGTACTGCTACCAGTATAATCTTGCTTTTAAATGTGATTATTCAAATCTCTTATATGGAGGGTTCATTGATTCTGCATTGGCCATAGGATACTGACGCTACTATGAATGGCAGCAAAGCCACCTAAAAGTCAAAAAGTAATCTTTGAGCACCAACTGTGTTTTATACAAAAGTCACACATAGGGGAAGGAACAAACCAATGCTGTTTCTGACCTCATGGACCTCATGACCTAATAGAAATACTGATAGTGACCAAATGATTATAGTGAAGTGTGATGTGGACTATTATAGGATATTAGGTTAGCTGTCTATACTTGCAACCCACAAATACCCAACTCTCCAGTTATGACAAACTATTTGCAGTTCTTTGAATTAATCATTGTCGCTCACCAGCAGGCTTTTACATGTGCAACATTTTCTTGGAATACCTGGATATACTGGACTGAGTCCTTCGTGACTCAATAGAAATGGCATCTCTTCTTGGAAAGCTTTTTCATACCCTTAATAGAGAAATTTGTCCGTATTTTCTTCTATGGTTCCTTTTTTAAAAAAACATTTAAACTTATGATTCCCTTGCATCAAAATTTATTTTCCTTTGTGGATGAGCTAGGTGTCTTCCCTGCTTTGTGCTGCCTTGTTACTCTGTGCATACTTCTATGGGTCATTCCTCATGTGGTGCTGCAGTGATTTGTTTGCTTCGCTAGCCTTTCCTCTAGACTGAGTTATTTAAGCACATGGGTCATCTTACTCTAAATGGTAGTAACAGTGTGTAATCAACTTTTTCTTGAGAAGTTTTGTTAAATAGAAGTGACACAATAGATGGAGGGACATGGGTATTATTACAAGTTTGTTGGGCAATAGAGATGATCAAAAGAGTGCAAATTTGATATTTATTATGATGTACATTTCTTGCTTCCAATACCAGAAAACCATGAAAATTATTTTCTCTTTCCCATGTTATCTAGCTTTATTTGTTATTGGAAAGTTAGGGAAAATACAATTATATCTATACTAGATTTATATTTAGTAAGGATATGTTGTACTTAATGTATGTTCTTTCATATACAATCTTATTTATTCCTCACTATTATCCTGAAATGAAGATATTTTACAGAGAAGGAAACTAGTGGACTAAGTATGTTAAGTAACTCTTTTGAAGGTCATAAAACTTATAAGCATCAGTGTGGGATGCACTTCAGCACTTCAGATCATTTGATACCCCTATGACTATAGATGGGTGACCTACTGGTTAATAGATCATATTCAAAGCATTCTCAGCAGTGGCTTACTCATAACAAGCCTAAGATGTTTCAAGTGGTGGCTCACAGAACTTGGTTTAGGATATATTCTTTTAAATATTTGAATTAGCCATCTGAACAAAAGGAATCAAAGAGATTTTTAAAATTAAGTTTTCACCAAGAAAGTAAATTAATATGATTAATATTTGAAATTTAAAATGATCATGACAATAAGAAAACTATCCTTGAAAATTAGAGCAAGGTACTCTGTGGAAAAAAAAAGCAAAAACAACTCAGGCATTATGTTCTAAGGTAATATTATTTAGGCATAAGGGGAAAAGAATTAGATCTGAAGAATCCATTTTAACATATGCTTAATACATAGTATAATGATATTTTGGTAAAAGAAAACTTGATTTTTTTAGTATAATAAATGGGATATTATGCAGGATGGGGCAAAAGTAGATTTACAATTGTATGTGGAATAGTTTATTGTATTTTTATTTATTAATTACTAGGGGCCCGGTGCACAAAAATTTGTGCACTTGAGGGGGGTCCCTCAGCTCGGCCTGTGGCCTCTTGCAGTCTTGGACCCCTCGGGAGATGTCCACCTGCTGGCATGCCTGGCCAGCCTGGGTGAGGGGCTGATGATTGTTTGCACACTGGCCAAGCCCCCCAGTGGGGACCATCACCCCATGGGGGTGCGGCCAGCCTGGGTGAGGGGCTGAGGGTCATTTTCAGGCTGGCCACAGACCCTTCAGGGTTTGAGTCCCTACTGAGATGCCTGGGCAGCCTGGGTGAAGGGTTGAGGGCTGTTTTCAGGCTGCCCACAGCTCTCATTGACCCAACGTCCCAGCAAGGCTGACTGGAATCAGGTTTCTGGGGTTTATTTATCTTCTATAATTGAAACTTTCTTGCCTTGAGCAGAGGCTTAGGCAGACAATGAAGCCTCCTGTTTGCTTCAGCTCCATGGCTTCTATAATTGAAACTTTGTTGCCTTGCAAGGCCTAGGCAGGCAGTTCCCTACATTGCTGGTGCAACAGAAGCCTACTGTTTGCTCTAGCACCGTGGATGCCAGCTGCCATCTTGGCTGGGTTAAATTGCATACAGTCGCTCTGATTGGCTGGTGGGTGTGGCTTGGCTGGTGGGCATGGCTTAGGTGTAATGGAGTGAGGGTCAATTTGCATATCACTCCTTTATTAGATTAGATTGTTTCATTTTTCATATGAACAGCTATAAACCTACTTTTGCCCCACCTTGCATGTAAGATTCAGAAAGTGATTCTGCTGCTCTATTATTATTTTTATTTAGAGGCTTATTGAAAAAGCCTTAAAATACTGCATCCACTTTGAGTCACCACATATTTTTTTTACAATTTTAATATATATTTTTATTGATGTCAGAAAGAATGGGAGTAGGAGAGAGAGATAGAAACATCAATGATGAGAATCATTGATAGGCTGCCTACTGCATGCTCCCTACTGGGGATCAAGCCTGAAACCTGGGCATGTGTCCGACCAGGAATCGAACCATGGTTCATAAATTGATGCTCAACACTAAACCAAGCTGACCAGGTTTGAGTCACAACATTTTAAATAAATGATGAAGAAACCAGAGTCATATTTTGAGAGTACTGATCAAAATGAGTCAGAGAGAGCACACACAGAATATATTCACTGGTAGGCCTTCAGTGAATGTTTGCTTAATTAAATCATGAAAGAGAAATGGATTTAATTAATGTTGGCAGATAGCAAAGGAAGGAATTTGGTGAAGATAATCTAACTGTATGAGGGTAGGAGATTATATTACACTAGTGGTCCCATGCACAGATTTGTGCACATTGAAAGGAAATTAATTAGAAGGTGGTGGGCAGGGCAGGACGGGGCTAGATGGCCAGACACACCCCAGAGCCAACTTCCCATGGTCCCTCCCCAGCCAGTCACAATTGGGGCAACACCTCAGTTCGAAGAGTGTCTGCAGTCACCACAGCTAGACAGTAAATCAGATTTGGAGCCAACAGTGCCCCAGCAACAACATAACCCATGGCCAAAGGTGCAATTGTGCCACCCTGGGAGTAATTGGGCTCCCTCCTTTCTAGTTCCAGGATGCGTCACCTGAGAACTAAGAACTGCCGCTACCAAGTCACCACAGCTCAGCAGCTCGTGTGTTGAGAGTCTGCCCCTGGTGGTCAGTGCCTATCATAGGCACTGGCTGGCCAGATGCTTGGATGATCACTTAACCTTTTATATATATAGATAGGTACCAGCCAGTCAGACACTCCAATGGTCACTTAGCTTTATATATATATAGATATCTCCTGAGGTTCTGTGGATTTATTTACCTACCCATTCAACATCCATCCATCCTATCCGTCTATATTAGCTTCCTACCCATATATTATTGATCTATGTGATTATATTGATCTGTTCAACAAATAATATATTCCTAAAATTAATAGCTATCATTTATTGAGAGATATGTACCAGATTCTGTCCCCTATGTACTTAATTTGTCTTTTAATCTTAAAAAATAATGGGATAGGTAGTAGCAGCTTAATTTTTGGGGTGAGAATACTAAGGAGTATATACCCAGTGTCATGGAAATTGACAGAGTTAGGAGTGATATCACTAGATAGATTTTAGAGAGCCCTGGATTGTACAGATATAGCAAGCTGAAGCGATCTTAAAAGAGTCCCTTTGGCTTGCTGTGTCTCTGCAACCCAGGGTTCTATGACTCTTAACACTACCCTCTCAACCAATGATCTTTCTTCCATTTGTCCTTCCCTCCCTCCCTCCCCTTTTTCCTCCTTCATTTTCTTTTCAATATTTATTGAGTGTCTGATATGTGTCAGGCCCTGTGGTAGGTGCTGGAGATACCATGGTGATACGCAATGGTTGGATTCTTGTCTTCACTTCTGTGCAAAATACTACATAGGACATAGAGGATACAACTATAAATAAGCAAATTCTGTTTCCAAGGAAATCATAGTCTAGTGGGGAGATATTTGGAGGGTATTATACAGCAACCTGAGAGAGTCGTTTTGGAGGAATGTGAGTTCAAGTCAATGATTCTGGAGCAGGTGGCTCCTGATATAAGTCTTAAAGAATGATTAGGTGTTGGCCCACCGAGGAGAATGAGACAGTATGAGAGAGGGCACACCATGAACAAAGGTAATGGAGAGAGAACCAGCAAGGGGGGCACAGTGCACTGCAAGCAGTTTATTGAAAACCAGTTGGTGATACAATGGATGAGTCTGGAGTGGAAGGCCATGATCTAGAATAGAAGCCCTAGGATGCTGTGGTGAAGTTTGCTACATTTAAGCAGGGAAATTGTGTGGGTAGAGAGATCACCCCTGGTGAGTATGTAGAGGGAAGACTTGAGGATTAGGAGATTGGAGGCTGTGGTGATACTCCAGGTAAAAACCATGTGAACTTGAACCGCAATAGTGAGAATGGAGAGGAATTAGGAAGTGGAGCCTTGAGAACCATTTTCAGTACAGAATAGCGGGACTCGATGAGTGATTACATGTGGAAATGGTGAGACAAAGGCAGGTTTCAGAAAAGATTAGTTGTTCATTAGAGAATCCTGTAGAGAACACACGACTTTTGTGTGATCATCCATGTTACGGTCCTTCACTGTGGTCTCTCCACTGCCTTGTAGTATGAAGCCAAAGAATGAAAACAAAATGAACTCCTCCAAATACATGAATTCGACTCCAAGAGCATTGATGAGTAATGTACATTTTGAGGCTTCCCAATTACATTTGTGCTTGTTTATTGTTAAATTTATTTTTTTCTCTAACATTTATTGTGTCAGGTGACTGTTTTAAGCAACTTAGGCGAATTGTCTAATTTATTCTCACAGCTACCCAATGAACAGGCTTGGTTTATTTTCATTTTTACAGATGAGGCGCCGAGTGATTAGATAATTTGCAAAAGATTTCCCCCCTCCTCCATTAGTAGTGGCATTTGAGCCTTGAACTCAAGCCGTCTGCCCTCAAAACTTGTCATTTTAATCATTATATTTATAAATGGACTTGTTTTCTTAATTTCTCCTTCAGACTGTTCATTGCTGATGTAGAGAAATAGCTGATTTTTGTTTGTTGATCTCATACCCTGAAACTTTTCTAAATTTATTAGCTCTTCTGTTGTTGTTGTTTTTGTTTTGTAAATTTTGTTGCTGTTGCTTTGGAATTTTGTTATAATATTTTTCTTTCTAACTGTTGCTATTGATTTAATTTAGAATATTCAAGGCCTTAAAAATATCTTTTATATATTTTCAATGCTACATAAAATTTACCTTTTTTAATGTCTTGTGTGTCTGACTTAGAGCATTTATGTTAAAAAAGTAAAAAACAAAAAAGTGAAAAATATTTAGTATAAATATTTTAAATGGTAAAGAAATAGTGTTAAATGAATACAATACTATCATCACTTAAGACCATTGAAAGATTTTGTAGACTGATTTCTTTTGGCTGGAGAATAACATGGACTTAAAACAATATCAGTTAATATGAGTAAATGACCCTCATCCAATTAGGTAATTTAGGTGGCCCACTCATCCTGGCAAATTGTGGCTGTTCAAATCTGTTCTTGAAGTGGAGGAAATGTGGCTATTTAACTTCCTTTCATAGTAAAAAAAAAAATAACTTGTTCCTCTCTTACTTTTTAAGGTTCCTTGAAGGTTAGGTTAGATTTTCCCAAAAGGGTTTTCCCCTGTCCTGTCCCAATTCTGCTTTAAATTTTAAAATTATTTTTTTTTCATTTTTATTATCCACTCATGAGACGAACGTTGTTTGAATTTTATTGACTGTTAATGTGAGATGCCAAGAGCACATTCTTTTCCCATCATTTAAGTGTCTGATCTAGACCATGCTTCCTGCTCTTGCAGCCTTGACCTAAGCCCCTTGGTTATGATGGATGTACAACAAATGGAGCATGCCAGAACATCTCAGGACTCAGGGACCTTGGAGGTCATTTTCTGGTGAGAAATTGTAACTCTCACCCCAATGTGTCTTGCAAATGTTGACTCATGTGGCAGTTCTTATTCTGTGTTCAAGTAGAAAAATGGAGATATTCACATCCAAGTTAACAGAGAGGAATATATACCAATGAATAACTTTTGTTCAGATACAGTGCCCTGGTTTCTGGATTCTCAAAGACAGAGAGAAGAAAAAAAGCAGAAATCAAAAATCACCATTAGGGAGAAGACGTAGGAATCTGCAATTGCATCAGTTCTGCAGATCTGTCACTGAATTCATGATCATTTGAGCTCATGTCCTGTGCATTAAGTTCTCGCTGACAGCATCACAGTTTAGTCCTTTCTCCATAAACTCTTAAGTAGAGGCATCCAGGTTGCAATGTTTCAACATCCCTTGCCTGGTCTTACTGATGCTGCGGTCTGTGAGTGTCCTTGTAGTTCACAGGCATTTTATATTAACCTATGATTATCTCTGTCGATTCATTTCCCTATAAAATATACTTTCAGATATCGTATGAAGAAAATCCATTGTTAAGTCCACTGATGTGTATTTTTTCTATCTTGTTTTTTCTATCTTGTTTTTTTGTATTTTTTCTATCTGTGTTTTACTCAACCTTTAGCATTTTGCTGAAATGTATTTTATTAAATTTGAAAGCTTCTGTTATCTTCTTTTTACTTTTCTCAAGGTTTGCTAGAAGTTTCACCCATCAGTTTATCTATAAATATAGCATAGAGAAAATATTTAGTTTTAAATATTTAGTAACATTTAGTTTGAAAATGGTTCATAAATGTGCTATCAATATTTTAAAAACAGATAGTAGGTTATTTCTGTAGCTCTGAACCTTCAATATAGAGAGAAGTTGCATGTAATTTACTAATATTTTAATATATATATTTTCCTCAAATGAGTAAAGTATTGTGAAGGGATGGAGGGGAAACCCCTTTTTAGATGTTCTGACTTACATAGCTCTATTGTGTTTTTGGCTATATTTTGGGATTACGATGGTCAATGAGACTCTGCATGATGGAAGCCTGTCTGCTCCTGCTCAAGCTCTATGTTTCATCTACTCTCTGTCCCTTGTACTTGTCCTGCTGCCCACTTTGTCCTAAAGGCCTTTGTCCTGTTGTACTCCTCCCAGGAATATGCTTTCTTTAACAACATCCTGTCCAAAGTCTTCCCCAGCCTAAGAAGTCAGCCTGCATATTGCTCCCTCAGGGAAGCGTTGCCTGGTCCTCCACTCCACTCCCCTGCACTTGCTGCTCCTTGGTCCACTCTCATGCTAACGTGTATATTTCAGGGAAAGTACTTGTATATTTCCTGAAGAATACACCAAATTGTAATTAATGCTTTTTTTCTTTCCATGTTAGTTTGTAAACTCCAGAGGGCTTTTCTCTCTTCAATACACCACAGGCTTAAAAGAAGTTAAGAAATGCGCGTTATTCCTCCATACGTGCCAGGACCTTACAGAATGTGCGGACATGAATAAATACTTGCTGAATGAATGGACGGAGAAATGAATAGTTTATATACTTCAGGGAACAGTGAACTACAAGCTCTCCCTTAGCTTCTTAAAACAATTGGTGAAAGGTCGCATGCATAGCATGCAGAGGAAAGTGAAGTCACTGGCACCCAGTAGAGTGGAGGCTCGGGCAATTATGATGATGTTGATGCCAACCGTTCTGAGAACATAGACCAAATTTTCAGTTGGAATTTTAATAAAGGTGATTTTTAGATTTGTATTAGTGGCCTCCAAGTCCCTATGGATAATGTATCAGTAAATTTAGTGCAGTTCACACCGTGCTAATAGTATTGACTGTAATTTTAAATATACCCAATCCATTCTTTGGTTCTTATTATATATCATTTTGTGTGTGTGACTGTCCTCTTATAGTAGTAGTTAAGAGCAATAATATGATATTAAAGGATGAATAGAAATTAACAAAATGGAGAAAAGTAGAAAAAATATTGCAGGGAGAAGCAATGAGAGGGGTGTGTGTAAATGCTGAGAGAATTGTAAAAGACTTGGTCTGGTGAAGGCGGGGTAAATGTTGGAGTTGGTATAAGAGACGGGGCCAAAATGATGATATATGCTTCTCTGAAAATTAAAGGAAACCGTTAAAAAATTTGTGGGAGGCCGAATGGTAAGAGATGCCTTGAGGAAGACTGATGTCCAACAAAGACCTGGTGAATGGATAAATGGGGGTGCGGGGGTGGCAGAAAAAGTTAGATGCAGAAAAATAAGAAACCCTCGTTGATATCAGTTTGTTTGCTCATCATCCCTTTGATATGTTTGTCTTTTTTGTCTTAATTTTGCTCCTTTATTACTCCACATGTTTTGGGAAAGGCGTCCAATTACTGTTCCTTGCCAATTCTCTTTAGTCTGAGAGAAGGCTATATTCCTGAGGCATGGTCAATGGCAGCATCCCACCCCTGTATACTTTGATGTGTTTAAGGAGAAGCACCGGACTCATGTTATGTCAATTAGGTTCTGGGGTTAGGATTTTAAATAGGTTAATATGGAAGACAAAAGCATTCTTTCTTTAAAGATCCCTAACAGAAATGTTGGAAACCTAGGCCTGCCACTGCCCATTGTATTAATTTGCTATGGTTGGCATAACAAAGTTCCACACAATGGGTATCTTATAAAATCAGAAGTGTATTCTCTCGCAGTCCTGGAAGCTGAAGTCAGTTCTCTCTGAAGGCTCTGGGAGAAAATCATCCCTGGTGTCCTCTAGCTTTTAGTGTTTCCAGGGAATCCTTGGTGTTCCTTAGCTTATAGAGGTAGCACTCCAGTCTCTGCTTCTGTTGGCAATGGAAGTCTTCTTACTGTGTGTCTCTGCTCAAATTTCCCTCTTCTTATATGGACATCAGTCATAAAATGAAGGCCCATCCTAATCCAGTATGTCTCTTCTCAACTTGATTACATCTGAAATGATCCTATTTCCAATTAAGGTTACACTTATATGAATGTTGGGCGGATCTATTCAATCCAGGACAGCCATATTCCCTGATGCCTGTGTAAACCCATCACGATACTACAGAAAAAGGCCACAGCACACAATGAAACAGGCATGAAGGTGGAGAGAATATTGGCAGGTAAGGAGTCCTGGCTTCTGGTTTTAAGTGCCCTACAAATTGCACTGGGTCCCACAGTTATTCTTTTGATTTTGGGGACTACTCAACTCTTTTATTTAAGAAAAATGATCTCCCTCCACCTTTTTTTTGGGGGGGGAAGGGGCTTTAGGCTAGATTGACTTATGTTTCTATCTCTTCCTACTAAGACAATTCCAATAAATACAGAAATTATTGCAGAATTTCATATAGAAAGAGAAGCAGATCTGAGCTATGGCAGTGGTAATAGGAATGGGATTGAGAGGAATTTAGAAGGTGGAAATAGTGGTGCTTTATTCCATTGAAATATTTGGATAAAAGGAGAGGATGAGTCTATAATCATTGGGATGAGTTGGTAAATAGATGATGGGACCATTCTCTGAGAAAAAAGAAAAGTACAAAAACACATGAAATTTGGTCTTGGCAAACTTCTTGAGACTATTATTATTCATAAGCCTTCTGAAGAATTTGTTCTCTTGAGGGCAGGGAACATATTTTATTCATTTTTATATCTTCAGTGCTTAATATATTGGGCACATGGTGGGTGTACCCCAATGTTTATTCAATTAAATATGAACATCTAGAACTTGACAGGCAAATATTTTTCTCCAGCCAATAGAACATATGACACATGCTCTTCGGCCTGAACATGTTTGTGTCAGCACTCAGTTCTCTGTAGCGTTCCTCATTGTGTGTAGAAGTTTGTACGCCAAAGGTCACTGGAATTGTATTCATATGACAGTCACCAAACTGAAAAAAAGGGAATAAAAGCAAATGTATAGTGTCATCAATGGGAAGGCTGCACATAAATATGTTAACATAAAATGAAAGATACTTTCTTCAGACAAACATGGTTGAGCTATTTTGATTCTTCCTGCCCACAGTTCTTTCGTTAAGGTGCACAATGACAGAAACTCCTGGAAGCAAAAATAAAGTTTTATAGCTCGTAGCCCCACTGCATATGATAGAGGCTCACAGATGTGTGCTGAAAATATCTATGCGTGGACGTCACTGATAACATGGGGACACTGCCAAGGTATCCCTTTAATAAGAAATTATTAATATACAAGTATAGTGCTTAAATGTTTATAATTCAGTCTGAACATCTCAAAATGTGCACTTGAAATTAATAAAACATTGAGAGACAGTTTGGAACAAATGCATTTAGTGATAAATGAGTGTGTTTGTGTGTGAACTGATCAACAGATAGACAGTGTAGTTTTAGTTTTGAGGGGCGTGGTCATGTTGCAGGTGGATACCAGAAGTCTTTCAGCCAGTGGTTACCTTCGGCAGTCTGAAGAACAGAGTTTGGCATTTAAACTTCACAAATAGTGCATGAAATAATAGTGCTATTATTTTTGTATGGAACTGTGTATGTATGCTATATTTTTGTACAATGCACTTGTAAATGATAAAAAAACAAATAACAGTAAGCTGACAGATAAATTACTATTTCCATTCATTCTGGCCATAAGAAAATAAAACAGCTGTAGGACATAAAATCCACCAATCATTTTACTAAGTACAATCACTTTTTATATTTCGTAAAAAATCACGAGGTGAAATTTAAACTCTGTGTCTACATTGCATTGCTTTCTCTAGCTACATCATCTTGGAAGTACTTCTCCCTCCTTAAACCAGAAAGAATGTGTATGAAAGCCAAAATATGTATAGTTAAGTCAGCTTTTCTTGAATAGCATGCATTCTAACAGGACTTGAGAGCCTAAAAACTTCATGTGGTTTATTTCATAGGCTTGGGTTGGGTAGTACTCCATTCCCCCATTGCCACCTTACATTTTAAACATTTTCTTAGCTTTTTTCTCTCTCTCATTTTTCTACATGTGAAGGTTTTTGAACATTAATTTATTTGATCCTATCCCCAAGGTTACAAATAATGAACTAGGTAAGATAAATTCTTGCATGTAGCACTTTTTAGAAGAAAATGACTTCATGCAATGAAATCACTGGAATCCTTCCAGTTACATAAGCGACTCTCTGGGAGTCCGGTATTTAATGAGAGACATTAGCTTTCCAGGCCACTAAGTACCATTTAAGAAAAGCACGGTAGTGATTTGCCATACTATAAAGGCAGATAATGCCTTGTAGTTTTATAGTAACTTTCTTGCAAAGAACTCAGTGCCTTTACATAGACCATGTCCTCTGTTCTAAAAGCAATTCATGGGTAGCATTCTATCCTATATAATAAAAGGGTAATATGCAAATGAACTCTAACAGCAGGACCACTGGGAATGACTGGTCACTATGACACACACTGACCACCAGAGGGCAGGCGCTCAATGCAGGAGCTGTCCCCTGGTGGTCAGGGTACTCCCACAGGGGGACCTCTGCTCAGCCACAAGCCAGGCTGATGTCTGCCAACACAGCAGTGGTGGTGGGGGCCTCTCCTGCCTCCTCAGCAGCAGTAAGGATGTCTGACTGCAGCTTAGGCCTGCTCCCCACTGGCAAGTGGATATCCTCTGAGGGCTCCTGGGCTGCCAGAGGGATGTCTCACTGCCAGCCTAGGCCTGATACCCTGGGGAGCAGGCCTAAGCCAGCAGGTGGACATCGCCCGAGGGGTCCCAGACTGTGAGAGGGCATAGGCTGGGCTAAGGGATCCTCCCCTCCCTCAGTGCACAAATTTTTGTGCACCAGGTCTATAGTATTAATATATTGTCCTCTAAATACCCCAAGGAATTCATTCAGTGGGTGATAATGTTCAAATATGTTCTTATTAGAGTTCCTACTATGTGCCGGTCTTTTTTGGGTTTGCAGAGCAGTATAATGCCTCCTATATGTATCTGAGTAGCCGTTTATTGTAACAGAGAGTGTGGCTAAGGGCTGAAATAGGGATGAATGCAAATGGCACAGATCCTAGAGGGTGGAGTAACTAATTCTGCTTGGGGAACGAGGCGGTGGAGTTTTAGAAAGGAAACTATTGAGCCACAACAATGCAACTAAGCAAGGATGGAAATCTTTCTATCTCATTTGTTTTCTAGGTAGAGTCATTCTCTATGTTCAATGTAGTCCCAGAGTTATGAAAAATGGCTTAAGGCGTGGGAGGAATGTCAGGAGGAAGTCAGGAGAGTATCAGAATAATTGAGGATCTTTGAGAAAAAATTATGCATATCTCCCAGAGATTCTGCGTTCCCTACTCCCTTTTATGAATCACTATTAATGAGAGAGTGTGTGCCAGTTAGCTCATTCATGCTGTGCAGAAAAATATTGATAACTTCTGCCCTAGAGAGTTGTTTAATCAATTGAAAGACCAAACTTTATATGAAGTATATTATTATTTATGAAATCCAATTCCTAAATTATTTGTCCTATGAACATATCTATTATGAATGGCATCTTTAAATCCAAAGGAAACATCTAATGTAATAAAAGAGTAATATGCAAATTAATCCTCACCCCATTATACCTAAGCCATGCCCACCAGCCAAGCCATGCCCACCAGCCAATGAGAGTGACAATATGCAAATTAAACCAGCCAAGATGGCGGCAGGCAGCCATGGAGCTAGAGCAAACAGGAGGCTTCAGTTGCACCAGTGATGGAGAAAACTGCCTGCCTGGGCTGGCTGTGGCCTCTGCTCAAGGCAACAAAGTTTCAATTATAGAAGATAAATAAACCCCAGAAACCTTCCAGCCAGCCTTGCTGGGACCTTGGATCAATGGGAGCTGTGGCCAGCTTGAAAACGGCCCTCAGCCCCTCATCTAGGCTGGCCAGGCACCCCAGCAGGAGTCCCCACCTTGAAGGGGCTGTGGCCAGCCTGCAAACAGCCATCAGCTCCTCACCCAGGCTGGCCAGGCATGCCAGCAGGTGGACATCCCTGAGGGGTCCCAGACTGCGAGAGGGCACAGGCCGGGCTGAGGGACCCCCACCCACCCGAGTGCATAAATTTTTGTGCACTGGGCCCCCAGTGTTATATAAATGAGAACTAAGTTATTTGTTCTTTCTTAACTTAGCAATGAATAACATGCAGCAGACTAAAATTCTTTCTCCACGTTGGCAAGAGAGTGGCTAGTTGTGCTCATCTTCCCTGAAGATGTCTGAGTTGGATCTGTAGTTGGTTGGACTCAATCAGGAAGAATTTAAGAACTGTGAGACAAGCTGTTGAGAGAAGTTATGGATTTTCCATCATTTCTATGACAGCTCTGGTTTAGGAGACATATTTCTTAGAGATGAGGGATAATACAGTGGTGAGCTGTGAGGAAACCTAGGCACTGGTCCTGGCTTTGCAACAGGATAACCCTGTTATTTCACCATTCAGAGGTTCATTTTCATTTATAAAACAAATGATCTGGATTTAATATGATTTCCTTCCAGTATGATATTTTATAATTATATGATTATATGAATGAGATGAGCTGTTTTACAAGCATTTTATGGTGGAATATTTCTTTAGTTATGGAGTTCCCTCTGTTTGTTACATATTTTCTTCCTTTCCTCTGTCTGGGAAATTACTATGCATCATTCAAGACCAAGGGACAAATAAAAAGACGGATATATTTGAGTCCCATCTGTATGCTAGGTATGGTGGTAGCTAGAGTGACCATATGTTCAGGTATTTGCCTCTTACTTGGGTATACTTTTTAATAGTGTCTTCTCATACTCTTGAAAATATCCTGGTTTAAACAATGAATTATATGGTGATAGAGTTTTATAAACATTATTTAATTATCCCAGAAATTTTATGAGAGTGGATATTATTACCGCCATTTTCCACCTGAGAAGAACTGTAACTTAGAGAATATTAAGAAACTTATTCAAAATCTCTTTGCTTGTAAGTGGTAGACTAATTCTATCCTGGTATCCTGACTTCATATGTTTTCACTGCACTTTGAAAACCAGATCAAGTGTTATTTATTTATTTTTTTTTGTAGAAAATCATTGCTGACTCCTTCCCTCTCTTCCATGATTTTTCCTGGAGACCCTTACATTTGTTTTCTTTTAAAAAATCCTCACCCAAAGATATATTTAGAGAGAGGAATAGAGAGAGAAACATCAATCGGTTGCCTCTTACACATACCCTGGCTGGGGATTGAACCCACAACCGTGATATGTGCAATCTTTTGGTATATGGGATGATGCTCCAATCAACTGAGCCACAGAGGCTAGGCTCTCTACATTTGCTTTTACTGCTGAAGGACCTCACCAGGTATATAAACGTGCTTGTGGGGGACTTCTCTCATTGGACTCTGCTCCATCCTGAAAACAAAGACCGCGTCTTCTTTATTATTGTATCAGCAATACTCTGCACACTTTGCCTGGATCTTCTTTTCATTTGGGGTCCCCCAACTGTTCACCTATGCACTCTGAGCATGCTTCACCTTTCTGGGCCAGAGCTCACTGACTTTCAGAGTTTTTGAGGATCATGGCAGGTATGCTACAAATAATTAAAATTTATAGAATGCTTCTCTCCACACCACACTAAATCCTTAGAAGGTGATCTCATTTAGTCTTCCAAGAGCCTTCATGATAGAGATTTAATTAGATTTTAAAATATTAACTGTCTTACCCATAGTTACAAGACTAGCAAGTAGCAGGTGAAGATAGGTTTTAAATCCACTTACCTGAAAATGTCTTTTAATCTTTTAATTCAATTTCCGAAGATAAGGTAGTTGAAATAGCTGAAGGAGTCTTAGGAATTCTCAGCTAAAGAGTCTTTAAGTGTTAGGATTGTGTTTGCGTTCTGCTAGGATTCAGCAGCCTTCTCAGTCCCTTCATTAGGGGACATTGCCATCTGAACCTGCCTGCATTGCAGCAGTGGAAGGCAGGTATCTAAGAAGGCCTGGAGTCCTCTTTCTGACCATGCCCTTGGGGCCATTGCATAGGTGGAGGCAATATTGCCTAAGGCTTGAGCCTATATATTGGAATGGATAACTGTAATAATGTTCTCTCCAATGAGTCTGTGAGGTTTTTTGCAGACATTTACCCCAAATCGCATAAATAACAGTTGACATGTTTTCTGGGTTTGCAGAAATCTTTCCTTAAAAAGTAAATATAAGAAGTGAAACATGAGCAGAACAACAATAAAGAACAAAACCGTTTGGATACAATATACTGTTACTATAAAGCAAAACTCTGCTCTTGATTCAAACCTACTAGTGAGTGATGAGGTTCCGCTGCCATCACCGAGGGATGTATAGATAGCATTTTGAATGGTGCTTTGTGTAAGGAAAGGTGCTGAATATGAATTTATTGAAAAAGAATAAATCAGTGAATGCCAGTCATTCAAACAGACAGAGATTACTTCATTCAAAGACATTTGCTTCTTTCTGGGGGAAAATGCCTTTATTCTGGGATTCTTCATATGAGGTCCATAAATTATTACAGTTCTGTAGATGCCTTTTACAGAGATCAATAACCAAATTGTGCATATCATCATTTTTTTTAGGAAACAAGTTTATGATTTTTATCAGATTCTCAAAGGCATCCTGTCCTCATACTTGCTTTGCCTGCCTTCTGCTATCACTCTGGAGGTAGTATTTAGGCAGAGAGGCAAACCAAAAGACAAGCAAAGGGCTTTCTTATACCTTTCCAGTCCTGCTTGAATCTGTGTACTTACTTACATCTACCAGAGTCTCTTATGAAACAAGAACGGTGACTACAGTCCTATATGAAAAGAATACTTGGATTTATAGAGGTCGCCCCATGCCATTCTCTTAATGTTTGGCTTCACCTTTAAAACAATTTGAAATGTCATTGCTATGGTCCTGAAAAGTTTCTCGAGGTATTTTCTCTTTTAACTACGTGCTAAACCTGAGCTCAGTTGTCAGTGTCTCCATAGAAAATAAATGGAATGTGTAGGCTGGTTGCTCATGAATGAATCATCTCTTACAGCTAGAATTATTCCCCTTAGCAAAGAGGTATGCTGAGTTCAGTTGAACAAAATGTAGAAGCTGCTAGATTTTTAGGGGATAGAATTTTTAGTCTCTACCATTAAACACTTTCAACAGAAATTTTGTTCTGGTGGTGAGGTTTACAAAAATATGAACAGTTTGCCTTTACTGGTTTGGTTCAGTGGATAGAGCATTGGCCTGCGGACTGAAAGGTCCCAGGTTCGATTTCGGTCAAGGGCAGGTACCTTGGTTGTGGGCACATCCCCAGTAGGTATGCAGGAGGCGGCTGATCGATGTTGCTCTCTCATCGATGTTTCTCACTCTCTATCTCTCTCCCTTCCTCTCTGTAAAAAATCAATAAAATATATTTTTTAAAAAATGAGCAGTTCTCACAAAGAAAGAGAAAAATTAACACCTGTGATGATTTCAGCTATGTTAGTTTATAGCAAAAAATGGTTCATTTTCCTGTTCACTTTGGAGTTGAATAGAAAGTATTTTCTTTCTTTTTTTTTTTTTAAAAAGCAACTTAGTGGTATATTTTTATCCTGTTTTTGGTCATTAATATGATCAGAAGATGGTTTGTAATTTTGAAGCCACTTCAGAATAATACCAGGATTAGTGAACACAGTTTATATATCAAATTGCTTCTGAAATATTCAAATTTTGAGCCTTCCCCCCACCCCCACTGCGCGCATGAGAAATTGTAAGAGTGTAAAAACAGTTGGCATCGATTGCGCCTTCTTGAATTCAGTTAAGCTTATCACAAACTGTCATGCCAGAGCTTAGCGTGTTGTTCTCTTGCCAGAAACCCATTTGCCAAATACAACACAGTTCGGATGGTGGGAAAACTGTGGAGCATTCACATTTAACCAAGGTTTCTCCCCCTACCATTGGAGTTTGGGGCTGAAGAAAACATGCTGGTAAATCAGCATACCTGGCTGCAGTCTGTCCCACCTCTGAAAGCCACAGGGCAGAAGGAGCCATTACTGGGTCCTTACCATGGAGTTTCCTGTTCTGAGTCCATTTGGAGCTGTCAGTTAGTAATCTGAGACAATATGTGAGGGTGAAGGGTGCCTGGATGGATGGCGACGCATGCTATTAAAAAATATGATGTTGCCCAAAGACTTGGAGCCTGGATAGTTGGCCCCAAGTGCAGAGTTCCCTTCATCTTCATCTCATTGGGTAATTAGCACACTGACCCTGTGCAGACTAGAAGCATAGAAAAACATTTTGAAATGCGCAGAGGAAGAAGTAGGATTAAGACAAACATTTATATAACCAGGAAAAATGACCCAGGAAAGACGGGAAATCTGGTGACACTCTGTTTACCCACAGCGATGTTAAAATAGTTTGCAAGTGAAACAAAGCAGAGCCCCTTGAATAAATCACTAAGAAAGTAGAAGGAGAGACCGACAGCCAAGAGCACGTCACGAGCTATCTGTGTGAGGTGATGCTCTTGCGTTGCACCAGGCAGATGCTTTCCTCTGAGAGTTGTCCCTTTTCTCCTCGTCCCACTTACTCCCACCCTGGAATCCCGTGAAACGGGGGGGGGGGGGCTGCTGTGAATGGGAATTGGAAGTGGATGGAAGTAGCTTAAGTTATTGGAAAAGGGGAGGTAATCAGGATGTTTGGGTGTTGGGTCCTAATCAGCACCCAAACGTTAGTCCAAACCAGAGGCAGTTTTATAAACCTCACATATCTGAAAAATAAGAAGCTGTGTAGCCGTGTCAGGCAGGAGTAAAACAACCACAGTTGGTTTTTCAGATCACGTGCCCTTATGAGAAGACTTGTTCTTCCAAGGGTAGCGTGCTTAGGGCTGGTCTCCATCAAAAGCTAGAAGCGTAGAAGCTCTCAGAAAGTCAACTGAACTTTCTTAACTGGTCTATAAGTGGCTTTGGTTTAGTGCCAGGTGGTTTATCTACAGGGGAAGATAAGCTCTTTTGCCAACAGGTCTCAAAAGTTTGCTGTTCTAACTGCTTGCCAGCCAGATGCTAAGAGCCATACCTGACATCATACTTATACACAAGGCCTTGCTGTCAGGGTCCTGGGAGAAGTCTGCAGAACGATTTATGTAAACTTGGCATGAATGCCTTCATTTCTGAATAGAACTCCGGACGAGGGTGAATGAGACGAAGAAGCAGACATGAGTTCCTTGTCCTCAAGCAGCTTATCTTCTATTGAAGAAGCCAAAAGTTAAACAATGAAAAGGAATTGAGGAAGCACAAAATATGAAAGACTATGTCAAGTGACAAGTGAATATTTTAATTTTCTTAAGTGATGTTACATAGAGAAAGGGAGAGAGAGAAACATTGATCGGTTGCCTCCCACACACGCCCCGCCGGGGATTGAACCTGCAACCCAGGTATGTGTCCTGACCAGGAACCGAAGCCACCACCTTTTGGTGTATGAGATGATGTTCCAACCAGCTGAGCCACACTGGCCAGGGCAACAAATAAGTATTTTAAATAATAAGAGCTCTGAATTCAGGGAAGACAGAGATTAGGCAGACTAATCAGGAAAGGTTTTGTGGATGGTGGGACTACCATAACACCTGTCATCTGTACAGTGCTTTATTGAAACAGGTGGATTTTACATCCACCATCTCTTATTTGAGTTGTCATGTTATTACTGCCATTTAAAGCTGAGGAAATGGAGGCTGAGAAAGGTGAGATACTGGCTAACTTTCACACAGGCAGAGAGGGCTCGTCCCATCCAGATTTTCCATCGAAAGTTCAGGACCGATGTTGCTACTCTGCGGCTTGATGAATAGGTAATAGAGTTAAACTTTATTATTTTCACAGCCCACATTTGAGGATATGCCTACTCACCACAGTTTCTTTGTAAGCCCAAATCAATACGTGTGGCCCTTTCACAGCCATTCACGGCCATGAGCAGAGTGGTGAAAGGTCTGACTTGCCCAACACGGACGTTCCCGGCTGAGGTCAGACAAGGCCGCTCTGCCTCCTTGCTTCACTTCTTATACTGTAAACAACTGTCCTTTTTGCAGTCTGTTTAGTGCCATGTTTCTCACATTTTTGTTGGTGATTGTGCTGTTTAAAATGACCCTCAAGCATAGTGTTGAAGTGCTGGCTAGCGTTCCTGAAGGCTGTGAGGTGCCTTGTGGAGAAATGTGTGTGTCTGATACGCTTCATTCAGGAACGAGTCACATAGTGTTTTGACCATGAATTCAATGTTAATGAATCAACAATTTATACTAAATAGGCATCTTTAAACAGAAACACATAACAAACAAAATTGAGTATTGACTGACTGACAAAAATGTGGTTGCTAGAGGCTCGTAGGAACCTAACCCTGTATTTCTCCTAAGTACCTTGATTCAGTATTTGCTCATTCAGTGTTTGTGGCAATTTTATAGAATACGACTATGGCAAATAATGAGAATCAACGGTGCCTAAATAAAGCGAAGAGAAGGTGGCAGGAGATTTTAGGCAAGGGGAACAGCATGAGCAAAGGAGTGGAGTTGGGAAATTGGTGCCTCTTTAAAGAACAGAGAATAGAAGATTCCAGTTGGAATCAAGGTTGAAGCCCAATAGCAGCAGATAACGTCTATAGCCAGCTTTTTTTTTGGGGGGGGGGCGGTCCATTCTATTTAGCTGATAAATTTAGACTTAATCTTATGAATGGATTGGAAGCAGGGCTGTCATAAATGCCTCTCTGGGAGAACGGTGTTTGGCTGAGATGTGCAAAAAGAACTGAGCAGGGGAAAATGGCAGGAAGGATAGTTCTCCAGAGGCACTTGCCTCAGCTGACAGGGATTTATTGGTGGAACAGGAAACCAGTCCTCTCTGGGTCTTGATGGTTGATGTGAAAAGACAGCACGAAGAAGGAGCTGACAGGGGTAAAGACATTTCAGGGAACTGGAGGAAGTTCAGGGAGAAAATTCAAAATAACTAGGAAAGCAATTTAGGCAAGCTCCTTAACGGAATGAGGAGCCAGTGTAAATTTTGGAGCCTGTGTGTGGTGTGGCTGTGCTCCTTTGTGTGTGTCAAAACAGGGTTCTGAGAAGAGGCGGCAACTCCAGACGTTGTCATGGAGACTGTTAAAAACAATTCCAAATATGTGTACTTAGTTTCAGGAGCTGGTTCATCTGGATCCCCATGTAATTGAGCAGTTATAGTATATTTCTACGACAAGAAGAATCAGACTATTCTTTCTCAGGCTTGTTCCTTTTCTTAGGACTGTGGTTGCTGGAAGTTCATTGTTTTCCATTCAGACTCAAATCTTGCATTAGCATGCCCATGTGCACACACACACTCATGCATATACATGCACATGTACATGGTGTCCTGTGGCACTTGGTGAACCATGACAGACAGTGCGTAACTGGCATAAAGAACGTCTAGGGCTGTTTTGGAATAACAGTGTGCAATATCTGACGCATTGAGAGTGGCAACTTCAGATGTCTGAGGCCAACTGTCCTGAAGCAATCTCTTAATATTTATCTTGCATTATTTCTGTTAAAATTGGCTTTCAAAAATAAGTGGAATGAAACCAGTATTAGTGAGTCACTGAGGCTTTATCTTTAATAGACCTAGAAGTGTATACCTTTCTGAATTTTTAATTTCAGAAGAATTAGACATCAAGATAAGTTAAAATGACATGTTTTGCTTCCCCCCTCCCCCCTGCAACTGATAGTTTTTCAGCCTTGTAAGGAATCTCAAACTGCCAATGTGAAAATAGGTCTCTTATTTTGCCCTGTCAAGTAGGATTCTCAAACTTGGATACAATTTCCTTAGGGAAGCCTCTCCATCGTCCTCATTTAGAATCAATCTTTGCCCTCCACAAACTTTCTCAGCACTTGCCTGCATTAGACTGTGGTGTTTTCATAATCTGATTGGTATTAGAAATATTTGGATCTGGCCTTCCTCTCTTGATTGAAACTCAGAGAACGTACCTTGTTTACCTCTCTATGTCCCACCTGTCCCTGCTGTCATTTTTTACTCAAGGGAGGTGCTCTGTTGAATTGCTTGGAAATAATTGACTAACCACAGAAACACAGGCTCTAAATAATCCGGTGGCATCACTAATCATTTGGGGCTGCATGGCACTGAAAGTGAATGTTCCCTGTTTTCTTCTTCATCACAAAGCAGATATACTTTGTCAAATAATGTCTAGTTCTTTGAATAGTGAGAAATCACACCAGCTGATAAATTAATACTATTTTTTACAGGGAATATTTTCAGCCTAGGCAAAGTAGTATACATGGAATGATGATAGTCCAAAGACCTAAATATAGGAGAGGGCAGTCCCAAAGATTATAAAGGAACATATGCAGACTCTGAGAAGAGTTTCTCAGGATTACAAGAATGGGGGTTCATTCTTTGGGAGGGAGAAACAAAGATGGGGAGGAAAATGGGAAATGGTGAGTCTCTTCCTTGATTGATTTAACAGGTCTCAATTCCACTAAAGAATCTACATATCATGTGGATGCCTAAGCCCAGGAATCAAACTTTCAAATACAACTCATCTCCTGTCCTTCATTAAGTTTGTGTTTTTCAAATAACATCTAAATAACGTTAGAAATGGAGTCAACCTTCTGAGTTCATTTCAATTTTTTTTTTCTATTTTGAAAATTTCTGTTATTGACAAAAAAACCTTCTCTGTCTTCCTTCCCTGGGTTAATTCTGTCAGCCTTAATCCCTGTTGAGAAGTCTCTAATCCTGCCTTAATTAGAAATGAAATAACATTTCGCCTAATCTCTCACAGTAACAAAAGATCTTATTCTTGCCTTACCGACGTCTTGTAAAATCCAGGCCAGATCATTCATCTCCCTTCCTTCAGAGGTGAAGTTGATATTCTCCAGCATTGCATTCGATAGAATCCTCATCTGATAGGAAATAGCCAGGTCTCCCCTTCATGGTTTAGAAATCAATGTGTATTTCTTATGTCTCTTGTTTTGACTTGGCAACCTGACTCTTTTTTCCTCTGTTGCAGACCTCACTCCTTGCTCTGTGTTTTTACACCAGCTCTCTATGTTGTTAACTCCTATCGAGTGTTAGGACCCTGCTTTCAGATTGCTAGCTTTACTTGATGGTTTGTGGATTAGTCTGCTCAGGTTGCCATAGCAAAATACCGCAGACTGGGTGGTTTGAACAACAGAAATGTGTTTCTCACTGTTCTGGAGCTAGAAGTCCAAGACAACATCAAGGTACCGGCAGCACTGGTTTCACCTGAGGCCTGTTTCTTTGGACTACAGACAGACATCTTCTTGCTATTATTCTCACAAGGTCTTTTCTCCACGTGTATACACCACTGTGTGCCTGTATTTCCTCTTTTTATAAGAATACCAGTCAGAATGTATTAGAACCCATACTAATGGCCTCATTTTAGCTTAATCAACTCTGTAAAGGCCTATCAAATACAAACACAAATACAGCCATATTCTGAGGTACTGAAGATTAGGGCATCAATATGTGAATTTCGAGGGGACATAGTTTAACCTATAATAGCTTGGTTTCAGAATTCATTCCCAGGATTGTAATCCATCTTTAATTAGCCTGTTTATAGCAGCTCATAAAAAGGTCTATATTCCTTCCACTGAAAAGAATTCTTACCCTATGTCTTCATAGTCTATGCACTATGTCAAATACCTTCTAATTGCTTTAAAATGTATTTCAATTAGTTAACATAATACACACCAAAGATTAATCTAGGATGTGTAATTCTCAAAGATTTTTCTTTTTCCCCCCAAATGAATTGATTATTGCCAAAATAAGTACGGGAGAATTACTTGATTAATGCTATGATACAATGCACCAAATCTTTTTTTCCCCCCCAGAAAACAAATGAAATTCATGAGAATCTGGTTGGAACAATACTCATATTTAAAATGAATTACCTGAGATAAAGTAAGAAAGAACTTGCTAAATAATTTTAAAGGTTAAATTGAAATTAGAACATGAGTCAAAATTATTATGGGAGGGGGCATATTTTTATATCTATTTTTATATCTATTTACATTTTCTATCTATTTTATATCTATTTACATTTTCTATTTAAGTTGTTGAATAAAAAACAGCTCTGAGATTCTTGATCAAAGGGGCACAATTTAATGACTCTTCTAAGAACCTTGAAGGAAAGAGCTGCTGTTTTACTTTTAGCACAACTTACAATCCACCGTGGCCTTTCTGTGTTAGATAAAGTGCCTCAGGGAGGAAGGGACACTTCAGAAGTCACTAAAGATAGGAAACATTGTAATGAGAGACACATTGACCAAAGGAACATTTTCATTAGACAGCTCATGACTTCAAAGTAGCAACCATTAATGACTCTTTTTGCTTCTTCCCATCTACCATGCTCTCTGCCTTCCATCCAAAAATGCACATTATTCTGATTTTGTTTCACCATACCAATTTTCCCCTTACACTTAAAAAAAAAGTTTATGACAGCTTTAAGTTGTATTTTTGTGAAGACATGTTTGGTCTAGTGCATGCCACAGCCTTTTTTGCAGGAAGGGTTCAGGAATCTGGAGAAGGGGCTATGACATAAGTGGATAGAGACTAGACAAGAAATATAAATTTAGAACGCATTTTAGGGGAGCCAGATGGAAACCAGCTCTCTAGTAGAGTGGCTCCCCGAATCTCCAGACCTATAACTTTTTATTTACCAGAATATACATTTGCCCTTTAGCAAAGCAAACACACATATAAAAGGTAAGGTTTGGTAAACAGTAAAAAATCATCAGGTTAGGAGATTGCCCTGAGCCACCATTGTCTAGACAGAACAATTGTGCATAGCTTTTAGGCCCTGCTAAAGCCCAAGGTCCATCAGCCTTCTGAAGGACCTCTCACATTTATTATGCTAACTACCTGTTAGTATTTGCCTCTAACAAGTGTAGGTTTTTCAGTTGCTGACTTCAGCACATAGAACCTAAATAGTGAAATCATTCTTCTTGAACTGAACTCTTACTGTTCCCACTCCCCTCCTGTGTGAAAGGCAGTGCCCTGTGGGACTGAGACCCCACAAATGGGTGTTCAAATCAGTACAGCAGTCTTCCTCTCTCACCAAGAAAAGAGGAACTTAGTATGATTTTGCCTTTTATATAACTTGAGACCTGAAATAATAGGAGTTGCTCTTTTAATTTCTGAGGTTATAATATTATCATATTATTTGCAGTGAGAACACACATAGCTCTCAAGCGATGCTCTTGTGAAGCCATCTTCCAACTCTTGTCACTGAAAATCCACTTTCCTTCCAACCCCATATGTGCGCTTCTTTCAAGGACCTGTAGATGGAGCTGACCATGCAATAGAAAAAACGATTGTTATCATCTCTGTTTCAAAATCCAATAGAAAGGAATACTTCTTGCTTTCTCCATTTTTATTTTTTATTTTCCCCTTCCCCTCTTTTGTGGTTTTGGCTTTTACAAAAAAAAAAAAAGTTTGGTTTTCAACAGATCCAAGAGGTTCACATGAGATGTTCTTTCCTGTCAAACAGCATCCCCTAAACCTTTTGAGGTTTCTCAAGGACTTGTCTTTATAAGCTGAAAAGTCTGTTCTCTTTCTTCGCTGTTGCCAGAAAAATAATCAGGCCATTTTTCTAATTATAGTAATCTTCCCCAAATGGCATATAACTTCAACTCCAAATGCCATGTAAATTGGCCAACAACATTCTACAGTGAAGCACTTTACCAAGACAGCTTGAACGTAGGAGTTTTACTTTGTACAAAGGCAAAATCTATTCTCTGTCCCAGTTACCACTGGGTTTTCTTCCTCTGTGTCTTGCCCGAGAGGTTCCACTATTTTAGTGAAAAGTATGTGGGTAGCAATTGCTTCTGTCAATGGTGTTTTGTGAAGACTTGGGTCTGTGGTGGCTACATTAACTCCCTTTTGGGAAAAAAAAAGTTTATTCTCAGTAAAACTGAACAAGATTAAGTGATCTGCATGCCATTATGCTGACTAAAAATCTCTACTGAAAGGAAGAGTCAGGTTCCCTGTGTCACATAACACAAGACTAAATTTTTCTTCCCCTAAGAAAAAGCCTCCTGTAATTAGTCGTCTCTATTATGCTAACCAAGGGGAAATTAGGTCCTGCTGGTAATTTTGTGGTCCAAAATGTGCTCCAAGCAGGTTAATTGCTACCTTCACTTGTTCCATTTGTCAATCCCCACTGCCCACTGCTCCCTCACCCCCAAATAATATATCCTCTAGGTACTTGATTTTTTTCTTTCCTACCCACCCTTCTGAATTTAATGTAAGGAATTTTTGGATTAGGCAAAGGACACTAAGGAGAAGTCTTTAGAAAATGGTTCTGAGCACTGAAATAATGAAGAGTAAGTAAGGAAATGTTGGAGTTACAAAGTTTGAGAAGGGAAGAATAACACTGGATGGCAATTTAAGAACATAAAAATGGAGTTAGCATTTAAGGGTGCAGAAAGAATATGTAATAGTTACTGAGTGGTATGTGGGTGATGCTTAACTTTATGGGGCTAATCAAGAGCATTTTATTTCCACAGAACACTGCCATTAAACCATTAAGACCTGGGTGTTTGTGGGAGAAAGATAATACATGAAATGGATATTTCAAAGTGTTAGACCTCTCCAATCATTGAATTCCAATTTACCCATGGTTCCATTTTGTTTGTGAAAAGCGAAAATTCCTGTTACTTTCCTAGAAATAATATTTAGTAGGTTGGAGATGGGGACCTGGAACTTCATTTTTCCAAGCTTCCTAGGTAATTCTGATGAGGGGTTCTTATACGGCACTATTATTAGTTGGTTGTGATTGAACAGTATTCATTATACGATATGTTACATTATTAGATTATTATTAGCCAACACTACTGCTCTGGGAATTTTAGGGAACAGAGACTGGCAGATTAGCTCAGAGTATTGACAGAACAATTTGGAGCTGCTGCTACCAAGAGAATTCAAATAAGCAAATAATACCTTGTGGGCAAGATAAGTATGATCATATTCAGGTGGGATGAATTGGAAATTATTCTTTTTTTCTGAAAGCTATTCAGAATGGAATGATGACCTGCTAAAGTTGAAATTAGGTTGTTGATATCCAAGCCATGGATTATTTTAAGGAGTCATTTCAATTTTGAGTAGAGAATAGTAAAGGGAAGTAAAACTATAAACATCTCAAGGGTCTGGTTACAAAAATGTACAGCTGAGAAAAAGGACAACATTTTACAGTTAGGAAAGGCCTTACACCTCATTGTACAGGGATTTTAGAAAAATATTAGAATGAGTATTTGCCATTTCCAAAGAAAGAGGATACTTTCTTTTGAAAAGAAAACCTGTATTACTTATTATTTCTGTGAAGCATCACCACACTTTACACATTTTGTAGACCATTTTTTGAATTCTGGTGTGTGTTTCTTGTGACAATGGAATAATCTCTCTTCAGGATTATTTACCTAAAGTGCCTTAAAAAGCCAAATAGGAAAAGAATGCTCTTATCAGTGAACCATAGAATCTGATTTTCTTTATTTCCTAGAGTAAAAATGCAGGCAAAGGCATCTTGGATTAATATAAATTTGAAATAGACTTTTTCATAAAAATAACTCCCCAACAAACATTTCTTGTAATCTGTATGGTCACATATGATGTGACAGAGAATTTTCATGTAGATTCACTTGTAGATGGCTTTCTGTTCAGAAGCACCCTTGTGAGAAGCCCATTTTTAAAAGGGGCATATAAACCCATAATAAAAATAATACTGAATTCTAGGAACCTGCTTCCTCCAATAACCCCCCAATCCCCTGCTTATCACAACCTCATTAATCATCAGAATACTTCAGCGAGACTGGTTATTTTATTTTTTAAAAGATATGTTTTTATTGATTTTTTTAGAGAAGAAGGGAGAGGAATAGCGGTAGAAACAACAATGAGAGAGAAACATTAATCAGCTGCCTCCTGCACACCCCCTATTGAGGATTAAGCTCAGAATGGGGCATGTGCCCTGACAGGGAATCCAACCAATGACCTTCTGGTTCATGGGTCAATGCTCAACCATGAGCCACATGGGCCAGGCAATACTGGTTATTTTTTAATAGCATAATTGTAGCTTATAAAGGTTAAGAAGGGAATTTGAATATAAAAAGATTTTAGTCTTATATTTTTAGAAAGTTTACTTTGGCTCTACTGTTTTCATCTTTGAATTACCTTGACAGACCCTAAGGCAGTGTAGTAGGCTGAGATATCAGATTCTGATCCCTGGAACCAGTAGGTATCGTCTAATCTAATAAAAGAGTAATATGCAAATCAACCCTAACTCCATTACACCTAAGCCATGCCCACCAGCCAAGCCATGCCCACCAGCCAATCAGAGTGATGATATGCAAATTAAGATGGCATCCAGCAGCCATAGAGCTAGAGTAAACAGGAGGCCAGCAATGGAGGAAACTGCCTGCCTAGGCCAGCTGTTTCAATTATAGAAGCCACAGAACTGAAGCAAATAGGAGGCTTCATTGCCTGCCTAGGCAGGCTGTGGCCTCTGCTCAAGGCAACAAAGTTTCAATTATAGAAGTTAAATAAACCACAGAAACCTGCTTCCAGCCAGCCTTGCTAGGACCTTGGGTCAATGGGAGGTGTGGCCAGCCTGCAAACAGCCCTCAGCCCCTCACCCAGGCTGGCCACACCCCCATGGGTGAGGGTCATCACTGGGGGGGGGTTGGGCAGCCTTTAAACAGCCATCAGCCCCTCACCCAGGCTGGCCAGGCACACCAGCAGGTGGACATCCCCCGAGGGGTCCCAGTTTCTTGGGATACATTCTTAGAAGTAGGATCACTGGGTCAAATGGGAGTTCCATTTTTAGTTTTTTGAGGAAACTCCATACTGTTCTCCACAGTGGCTGCACCAGTCTGCATTCCCATCAGCAGTGCAGAAGGGTTCCTTTTTCTCTGCATCCTCTCCAGCACTTGTCGTTTGTTGATTTGTTGATGATAGCCATTCTGACAGGTGTGAGATGATACCTCATTGTTGTTTTGATTTGCATCTCTCGTATAATTATTGACTTTGTGCATGTTTTCATATGTCTTTCGGTCTTCTGAATGTCCTCTTTTGAAAAGTGTCTATTTAGGTCCATTGCCCATTTTTTGATTGGATTGTTTATCTTCCTTTTGTTAAGTTGTATGAGTTCCCTGTAAATGTTGGATATTAAACCCTTATCGGTGATAACATTGGCAAATATGTTCTCCCATGTAGTGGGATTTCTTGTTGTTTTGTTGATGGTTTCTTTTGCTGTGTAAAAGCTTTTTATTTTGATGTAGTACCATTTGTT
>PVJC01016117.1:0-34127 GCA_004026665.1 Murina feae
CCTCAGCCCGGCCTGTGCCCTCTCACAGTCTGGGACCCCTCTATGGATGTCCACCTGCTGGTGTGCCTGACCACCCTGGGTGAGGGTCTGATGGCTGTCTCCAGGCTGGCCAAGCCCCCCAGTAGCATCCCTCACCCCATTGGGTTGTGGCCAGCGTGGGTGATGGGCTGATTGGCGCTTTCAGCTTTAAGGCTGCCCACAGCTCCCATTGACCCAATGTCCCAGCAAGGCTGGCTGGACGCAGGTTTCTGGGGTTTGTTTATCTTCTATAATTGATGCTGTTCCTTTAAGGCAAGGCCTCCTACTAACGAAGCCTCCTCTCTGCTTCACCTCGCGGCTCACCTCGCCACGTCTATAATGAGACAATGTTACTCTGAGTGGTTAGGCCAGACCTGCTGTTTCCTTCAGCTGCCGAGGATTCTATGATTGTTATTTTGTTGCAAACATGTGTTTTTCTTGAGGCAGGATAGTGGAGTGACCACAGTTTCACTTTCACTCCTGCTGCAATGGAAGTTGCTGTTTACTCAGGTCCGTGAGTGGCGGCCTCCATGTTGGCTGGGCTAATTTGCATACAGTCGCTCTGATTGGCTGGTGGGCGTGGCTTACCCTGTCCCAGAGAAATGGTTAATTTCAATATTATGCTTTTATTATGCATATATATATATATATATATATATATATATATATAGAGAGAGAGAGAGAGAGAGAGAGAGACTAGGGGTCCAGTGCACAAAAATTTGTGCATTCGGGAGGTCCCTCAGCCTGGCCTGTGCCCTCTCTTGCAGTCTGGGACTCCACTGGGGATGTCCACCTGCTGGCGTGCCTGCTCAGCCTGGGTGAGGGGCTGATGGCTGTTTGCAGGCTGCCCACATCCCTTCAGGTTTTGAGTCCCTACTGGGGTGCCTGGGCAGCCTAGGTGAGGAGCTGAGGGGCATTTTCAGACTAACAAAAAGAAGATAAATAATCCAATCAAAAAATGGGCAAGTGACCTAAATAGACACTTTTCAAAAGAGGACATTCAGAAAGCCAAGAGATATATGAAAACAATCTCAAAGTCACTAATCATCAGAGAGATGCAAATCAAAACAACAATGGGGTATCATCTCACATCTGTGAGAATAGCTATCATTAACAAATCAACAAATGACTAGTGCTGTAGAGGATGTGAAGAAAAAGGAACACTCATTTACTGCTGTTGGGAATGTAAACTGATGTAGGCACTGTGGAAAACCATATGGAGTTCCTCAAAAAATTAAAAATGGATCTCCCATTTGACCCAGTGACCCCACTTACAGGAATATATCCCAAAAAAACAGAAACACCAATCAGAAAGGACATATGCTTCCTTATGTTCATAGCATCACAATTTACCATAGCTAAGATTTGGAAACAGCCTAAGTGCCCATCAGCAGATGAATGGATTAGAAAACTGTGGTACATCTACACAATAGAATACTATGCTGCTGTAAAAAGGAAGGAATTCTTACCATTTGCAACAGGTTGCGTGGAACTGGAGAGCATTATGCTAAGTGAAATAAGCCAGTCAATGAATGAAAAATAACACATGACCTCACTCATCTATAGATAATAAAAACCATTACAAACTGGTGAACAAAAATAGATACAGAGGCAGAGCAGCATCAAACAGACTGTCAAATTACAGCAACAAAGATGGGGAGGGTTGGGGGGTAATAGATCAACCAAAGGACTTTTATACATGCATATAAGCATAACCAATGGACACAAAACACTGGGGTTTAGGGGAGGCTGGGGAAAGGGAAGTCAATGGGGGAAGAAGGAGACATATGTACTACTCTTTGTAATGCTTTAAGCAATAAAAAAAAAAGATAGTTTGGCAGTTTTTTACAAAGTTGAACATAGTCTTATCATCCAACTCAGCATTCATGTTCCCAGATATTTACTCAACTGATTTGAAAACTTATGCCCACACAAAACATACATGGTTGCTTATAGCATCTTTACTAATAATCACAAAAATCCGAAAGTGACCAAGATATCCTTTATAGGTGAATGGGTAAACAAACTGGGGCACATCCATACAATAGAATACATTCGGGGGAGGGGGGAGAATAAGCTCTCAAACCATACAAAGACACAGATGAATCTTAAATACATATTCTTAAGTAACAGAAGGCAATCTGAAATTTTTATATATTATTTAGTTGCATTTATATGATATTTTGGAAAAGGCAAAACTATAGAGCTGTAAACATATCAACAATTGCCAAAGATTTGGGGCATATTAAGCAGTTAAAGTAGAGGAATATTTTAGGTCACCAAAACTATTCTATGTGATTCTATAATGGTGGACAAATGACATTATACATTTGTCAAAACCCACAAAATATGACAGTACAAAGTGTGAAACTTAATACATGTAAATTTTTAAAAAGTCTATTAGGAAGTTAGTAAATCCCAGGATGAATTATAGAATGTAATACAAGAATCTAACTATATTAAAATGCATGAAATAACCCCACTGAAGTAGTGGGGGAATAAGATCCTTACCTAAATAACTTTAGAAATGAGTGGACTCTGTAAAAATAAAGTCAAAACAAAGTCTACATAAGCACTGTACTCTATTTGATAAAGGTATTTCTCATGGGCATGCAGGTTAACAGTTTTGAAACCACTATATCTGTACACAGGAACTGAACAGTTATGTAAACATATGACAAATGGTGAGAGCCAGGTTTCTTGTTGTTGGAGTCAAAGTTGCAGATAAACAAGGAAAAGGGGCTAAAATGACCCATAATCATGGTAATGGATTGCAGTTGAAGATATTACTATGAACTCATAGCTGTTTTAATATTTGTAAAGATAGACATGTAGAAATCATTATAGATATGTGTCTTTACATGGCCTAGTATATACACATAAGTTTCCTTGCTCTATCAACTGACAGAGCCTGATGTAAATGACACCCCGGTAGTAATAACATTGCCTTGTGCCCAGATCTTCATTTCTAATACCACTCTCCAATAAAGGGAGCCAAGGATTTTTGAAGAAATGACTGATTCTAAGACTGGGGCAGGAAATGTATATCTTTTAATGCCAAAGCACCTTCTAATGCCAGAAAAAAAGGCAGTTCTCAAACAAAACAAAGCAAAACAAAAAAACCACAATGATGGGGATTTATCAAAAGGGCACAGAAGCCAACGGGAAAGAGCTCCCAATGGCCAAAGCTGGGACAATTTGTGCAACACAATAAAATAGAATTGGATTATAACACAAATCATAATAATAAATATCCAGGAATTCATACTAACATACATGATTGAATAAAGATATACATGGAGGAGAACAGGCAAACCTCTCTTGTGGAAGATTTACGTAGATACTTTGCTCTCAAGGAGGTGGAACATAGTGGTGGTTGTGCATAGTGACTTCCAAAGAATATAGAAAAGTTGGGGAAACGAGGGATAGTAAATTTACATTGGAGTAACCTGACAAGCCTACCTCATCCAGGTGGTCAAGGTTAATATCATCAGTGTTAAGACATTTGGAAATCATATACGTTTAATCTGATGTGATGAGAATGGCTTACCTCTTTGATCTTTCTTCCTAAAACCTATAAAGTCAGTCTTATCACGAGAAAAACACCAATTGAGGAACATTCTATAAAATACCTAACCAGTACTCTTCAAAAGTGTCAAGGTCTTCAAAATCAACTAAAGTCTCAGAAACTGTCACAACCAAGAGAGCATAAGGAGACATGACAACTAAATGTAATGCAGTGTCTGGATGGAATCTGGAAAAGAAAAAGAACAGTAGGTAAAAACTAAGGAAATGCGCACAAAGTATCAACTTTAGTTAATTCTAATGTATCAATGTTGTTTTATTAATTGTGGTACATATACGGCAGGTCCTCAAATAATGTCATTTCGTTCAAGGTTGTTTTGCTATAACATAGATGGTGAAAAACAAAACAAAACAAAGGACTTTTATGGATTTAAGCATATCCAATGGACTCAAAACACTCGGGGGTAGGGGAGGCTGGGGAAAGGGCAGGGGAGAAAAGAGATGTATGTACTAATCTTTGTAATTACTTTATGTAATAAAAAATGGAAACAAAACAAAACAAACAAACAAAAACCCCGATTCCAGCTAGTCACTATCTACGTGGAGTTTTCACATTCTCCTCAGTCTGCATGGGCCTTCTTCAGGGACTCCTCCCACATCCTAAAGCTGTGCACCTGAGGGTAATTGGTGTGATTACATAGTCCCAGTCTGAATGAGTGTGGGTGTGGGTGTGGGTATGGGTATGAGTGTGCCTTGCAATGGAATAGCATCCTATCCAGGGTAGGTCCCTGCCTTGCACCATGAGCTGCCAGGATAGGCTCCAGTGACCGCCGCCTTGAACAGGAATAAACAGGTTGGAAAAGAATTATCTTACTTCTTTTAATTTATCTTTTTGAAATGTATGTATAGCCTATATTTATTTCAGTGTTTAATATTACATTTTGGGGGTATTTATTTAGAAGTTTGGTGATGTTTTTGTGATTAGAAATAAGCATGGGAACTTAACTCTTATTTGTATTAATTAATTTTCCTATTATTAATTAATGGGAAAATTGTTTTCATTATATGTTGTTTTGCTTAAAGTCACAGTTTCCAAGAACCTATTGAGGATGTTAAATGAGGAATTATTATACTCCACTAATGTAGAATGTTAAAATAGATAAAACTGGGTGTGGGGTACTCAGGAACTTTATACCAACTCTAATAATTCTACAAATATAACATTTTGTTCTAATTTAAGAATTTTATTTAAATGAAATACATTGCAGTAGAGTTTTAGGCTATTAAAATCAATCTAATCTTAAGCATTAATAAGGTGTTCAACTAAGAGTCAGAATTTGTTGACTTTCCTCTGCCTATATAGTAAGTCCTCAATGTCGTCAAATGTTCTTGGACTTTAAGCGAAACAACGTGCAGGTGAATTGACAAAAGAACAGTCAAGTTCTTAAAGCATTTCATCAACATTGTAACAAACATTGAATAAAACAACATTTGAGAACCTGCTGTACATCCTTCCTTTTACAGAACCTTCATCTGAGTATTTTCCTAGTGTCTTTTTAGGATATTTAGGGAAGGTGTACTTGAACTAAGAATAAAAATGGCTCACTTGTAAATATAAGCCCTTTACCACAGGAAACCACCCTTAAGGCCTGATTGTAACTTTTATATGGTGCTTGCATTTAGCTTGATCTGGGACATTAAACCACTGTGAACTACAGGTGGAGAAGGAAGGAGGCAAATGAAGCCTGATGTTTTGGTTTTCTTTTAGCATTATTCATCCTGAAACCAAGGTCAGACCTTAGCCAGTGATTGAACACTGTACTCTGCATTCATGAGAGCCCCCTAAATGACAAAATGGTAAATCTAGATGAATTAACAAACCTTGGGAAAATGTTTTCTGGCTTGTTTTAATGGATGATGTGAAAGCCTTCTGTGCATATTGGTTTCACCTAATCTTATCTATTAGAAACATGCAAAGACCCTAGCTTTTTCTAATCACACTTCTGCACAGGTGCTATACAGGACAGAATGGTGCTGACCTTGTAAGAGAGAAGTTTATGCTTCAGGTAAAAATTAGGTCACACTCCTTTAAAGAAAAGCTCACCAAGCCTACAAAATGATTCAATCAACAGAATGAGGTAACCATACAGGACTATTTGAAACATTATCAAAGTTAATGGCAGAGAGGAATTTAGTATTGGAAGAAGAAATAACCGCTATAGAATAGTTAGGTATCTCCCTTCTTTGATTCATGAAACAAGTTTCTGCACAAAAAGAAGGCAAAAGGACTATAACATTTAACAGATAATAAGGCTGGTATTGAGAGCGGAAAACTATCTTGTTAAATGAAATTTTAATAATGAAAAATAAAAATGTAAAAATACCTCAAATTCAGAGCTTGATAAAATATATACTGTGCTGATAATTTCTAGAATTTATTATTTTCTTTACCGTAAGTCTCTGAAATCCTCAGTACTCTTTTGGCTCCTGTCATTATCCATATGACAGATTTCTAATAAGAATTGTCCTTTTTTTATTTATGGGTTGATGATTCTGATGGTTCCTTGCCTCTTTTGTGTTCCCCTATTCCAGGGGTGGGGAACATCCAGCCCACAGGCTGTATAAAGCCCATGAAATCATTTGGTCTGGCCCTGTCAAGGCATTAGGGGTGAATTAATGAAATGTTTGATCAAATATAGCAGGTTAATTTTTAAGTTGATACTTTTCTGTGGCCCACACATGATATTACAAATATCCAAATGGTCCTTGGCAGAAAAAAGGTTTCCCATCCCTGCTATTCTCTTCTCTGTTCTGTCCAGTGTTTATATTTACAAATAAGTTTAGGGCATTCACAAAGTGATAGGAAACCTAACTCCAAAATCCAGATTTAATGAAGCTGTCAAGTTTTTGTTTTGTACTTCTAAGGATTTTAAACCTTTTGTTAACTATGAATAAGTTTATGCATGATAGTTTATGGTAATCATATTAGCATTTTGTCAGAAAATTAGCATTTTCTTTTTAAATATGGGGTTTTGAATCATACAGAATGTGGTTCTTTATTCTCTTTTGTGACTCTTGCATTTTATTTGGTTTCATTTTATATTTTCCAAGGAAAAAATCTCTTATGTAACAATGAAAGTCAAGTCAAAGAGTAATCAAAGATATATACATTTAATTATAGAAAATATAAGGCCAATAGCGTGAATTAACTCTATTCTGCAAACACCATAGAAAAACTGATGAAGTCTATTCAGCCAATATGTTGACTCTGTCATCTAAAAACTCTGCAATTCAATTCCAAGATTTAGAGAAGCATCAAGACTGTGTTTATATGGCATACAGAAACATGATTGGATCAGTGTTTTAGAACACTAGTCTTTTATATGGAAAAGTATTGTTAACATAATTAAAAATATACATTGACAACCAGTCTGTTACTGTGATTGACTCAGTTAAATCAGAGATTATGAAGTTATCTCTTTCAGGCAATAGTAGTAGTGGTTAGTAAGAAAGGATCCTCAGGTTCTTCTGTTGGATATCATTCAACTACTTCACTAGACTCATTTCCTTTCTTTTTCTGCCTCTTCTACTTCTTTCCTTCTATTATATATCATACTCCTCTATTGAGGTATGGAGACAGATAGATATATAAATGGAGATGGAGAGAGAAATGAGAGAAAGAGAGAGGGAGAGAGAGAGAGAATATAGATTCCAAGGGAAGGGTTTGGTTGGGGTTGGGGGAAGGGAAGAAGGGAGATGGAGAGGAATGGAATTCTCCTTTTAAACCATTTGCAAATCAAGGGGAGAAATGATACTCTTTTCTTGGTCAAGGCCTTAATTCATTTTACAGATTTACATATACTGCCAGAACTATAGATTGAAGGTATTTTATTTGCATTTTCATACCAGTAGACTTTAGAGATAAGAGGTGGTAGACATTACCAGTTGTGCAAAAAATTATTTTCACAGGAAACAACTTGGTTTATTCCTATTTTATACTTTGCACATTCTAGGTGATAGCACACTCACCTGGGTAAATGTACCATTCCACCTATATTTTAAGCTCCTAGTTGGCAATGACAGTGTTTGATTCCTATTTTATTCCTCATGGTCTAACATAGCACTTGGCACAAAGCAAGTATCTGTGAATGCTTCTTAAATAAATGAGCCCTAGGGAGTGGAGAGCTGTAAAAGACAACTTTTTATCGTTGAACAAAACTGTAGTCCTTGAAGTATATTACCTAAATTCTAGATACATTTCATAATGATTCAAAAAAGTGAAAACATACCCTCATTAATTATAAATGTTTATGTTGGCAACCACTTAGTTCCTATGGTTACATCTCCAAGAAATTATAAAATAGGTACTTCAAGTGTTTGGGAACAAAAACAAATTGGCTGATATAGAATTCATGAATGCTAATAATTCATTTACTTTTAATGCTTATAATTAATTGGTTTTAAATTATCTACTGTAGTTTTAAAATGAATAGGATATTTAAAGGTCAGCATTGCTCTTGGCTCTCATTTAAAACTCTAATTGAACAAAAATACATTGTGGATATCCATTAAAACATTTGAAATTATTCTCTAGCTAAACTTGGCCTACAATAATAAATAATGCATTCACTAGCTATCTTTTAAGAATTGTGATCTATACTCCATGATTAAGTTATTATAAAACTATAATTTATAAGATTTTGGATGATGGGGATATACTAATCATTTAAGAAATGGAGTGAAGCAGAATTAATTATGTACACACCAAGTAAATTCTTGTTAGATGTTTACCAATGTACCTTCACTTTTTTTTCCTTCACTGGAAATGCCAATTGAAATTATATATTAAACCATGTTTAACACTAAAGATATCAAATTCAATTAAAAAGTCCTTTTTATCAATGACAGAGCATTGAACAATGAATCTCAACAAAATTGAAACAACTTATCAATATATAATGAAAACACAGAAATATAGCATTTTTGTAATGTTTGAGTAGAAGTGTGTTACATATGATACTACTAAAACAGGCCATTTGTAATTCTTAGAATTATAAATCTTCAGAAAAAGTTGTTACAATTGATTCATAGAATTTTTCAAACTGTATTTCAGGAAATTTTTTAAAAATTTATTTTTTAATTACAATTGGCCTTAAATATTATATTAGTTTCAGGTGTATAGCATAATGGTTAGACATTTATATAACTTACAAAGGTATCCCCCTGATAAATCTAGTACTCATCTGACATCATCATGGTTAGTATAGCATTATGGACTATAATCTCTATGCTTAACTCTACATCCCTGTGATTGTTTTGTAGCTTGATACAAGTGTTATCAATAGCACTTCTGGCCAACTCCCTTCTGCTTCAGTACCCCTGAAATTCCAGCTCTAATCACCAGCTAATCATAACCAAATAAGTTTGAAGAATTGTGATGAGGGTTCTTTAGTTATGTCTTCTTAGTCTAAATAGCTTTTTTCCTATAGTCCTTGATAAATACAGGAAAGCATAGCTATCCATTTAATGATGTCTTTTCTATTTATCAAGACATCAAAAACATTTTGTTTAAATATAATACATACAACAATAATACATATAGAGCTACAAATGCCAAGTATGACAGGTTGTATTTTCCAAAGATAATTGCACAATATCTGCCATCCCACATGTTCTTCTTGCAAAGTAATATTGATATTTCTCCTTGGAAAAGTTGGGTCTATGTTGCCTCCCCTTAAATCTGGTGAGCATTTAACTAACAATATGTAACTTCTGCATTGCATGCAAAAGTAATACAATGCAATTTCTGAAGCTAGGTCCTAAAAAGTGATAGTTTCTATTTGGTTCTTTTTTTGTATTTTATTGGAGTCCTGAGAGGCCATGTAAGCAGTTCTGCTATCTTGAGAGCTCCATGCAGTCCCATGAGGAAGGCCCAAACTAGTCCATCTAGCCATCTAGACATACCACATGGAGAGGCCCTCAGGTGACATGAAGAGTAAAGAGTGTCTGGTCAACTCCCTTCTGCTTCAGTGCCCCTGAAATTCCAGCTCTAATCACCATCCTATCTAATAAAAAAGTAATATGCAAATTAACCATCACTCTGAGACAAAGATGGCAGCACCCATAGCCACAATATGGCAGTGCCCAGTCCCATCAGCTCCACTGCTGGAGCATCTGGTCCTGTCAACCCCGAGGGGGGGAGGTGAAGTGGGGACCAGGAGTGAGGATTTAGTGGCTCCACTGACTCCAGAACTCCTCAAGTGTCTAAACAATATGATGGATGTGGCTGTCCAGTCTCCCTCTGCTGTGGGAAGGTGGATTGCTATTGTAACTGGAGTTGTTTACTTGGGCTGCCTGGCGCTGAGCACAGCTGAACAAAAACCCAGCCAGCGCCTCTGGAGAGGCTGCTGGATCTTGGACTCACCCCTTTCTCTTAGCACTCCTGCCATGCCCCAAAAACTCCACAGCTCCAGCTTGCGCCTGGGAGCCATGATGTTCCCATCACTCACTGCTGCCTTTTTATAAAAATCAACATCTGTGGCAGCCTCTGCAGCCACCACCACCACCAGCAGCCTGTGCGGTTTGTGGGCTCCTCAAATAAATAACCCCAAATCAGAAGTTAAACCAGCGCCACAGGCCTTACATACCCAACCAAGCCCCCACCCTCAGCCCCACCCCACCAGCCCAAGCCTGCACCTCGCCAGGAGTTGTAGGGCCACAGCCAAACACCAGGGGGAGGCAGCTGGCTATTGGCATGTTCCCATGCACCAGGCCTAGAGCCCTCGCTCCATGTGCAGCAAAGTTTTCTGGAGAAACCAGGTTCCTGGCCCCTGCCCCCAGTTCCAGGTCCCCAGAGGTGACCCAGGCTCAGAGATGCTGGCTCCCAGTAGGGGGATGAATGGGGAGAGGGCGGCGGATTGGAAAGCGGCATAAATGGCGCTGCCAGTTGGTGCTTCTGCTGCAGCTTTTGCCACACAATCCTAAGGGGGCTGCTCCGTGTTTGCAGTGCAGCAACACGAAATAGATCTGCCTGCAATCACACACACACACACACACACACACACACACACACACACACACACACGTATTTTAGGGAGCTTAAAAGTTCAGAGTTTTTGCAAGTGGGAAAGTGGTGTTTTTTAACCTTCTATCCAGCCTTCCCAAGTCTGAAACACCCCCTTCTGTTTAACCCTTGCCCTATAATCACACACTTGACAATTCTATGCTTAGTTAATGTCTTGAATATATAATATGCTCACAAAACTCTAAGGGCTTGAGTATGTGTGTGATTTTAATTACAAAGGAAAAAATAAGTTCCTAGCAAGCACATTGTACCAGAAGGAAGTTATGGATATTTTTCCCCACTGTATCTTGGAAGAGAATTTCCTGGTTTCTTTTTGTCTTTCTAATGTGATTCATGTCTGGCTACTGCTGCCACCCTCCAGTTCCTCGCGTCCCCCCCCAACCCCCGCTGCCCCCAACTAAACCAATGTCGCTATTGGTTTGTTGACATATAAATTCATCATGAATTTAAATGCCTCCCCTAACCCTTCTTTGTCCCATTTCCATCAGGGCTGTCAGGGGAAGTTGTGCAAGCCCTCAGTCTAATGTCAATTTCACAGTGTGATAATTATTTGTATAATTATCTGTCACCCATTTGAAAGAAATAGAATCTGTCCAATTTTCCTTTTTATGTCCAACATTTAACAATAGGCTGGACACATAGTAGGAGCTCTGAAACTGATTGATTTCTTTAACACAATAATATACTCCATCTGAAGTTTCTCCATTATCCCCATTAACATTTTCTTACTTAAGTTTTCCAAAATGCCTCTTCCCTTGGCCCCCCTCTACCCCACTCCATGCTCCTCCTTAGGCCTTCACTGAATATAGTCTGTGTCCATGCAAAACGTCTTTTCATAATGGCTACCGCTACCTATGTCATTTTGCCTGCCCTTGAACACTTTTAGGGCATTTTGAGGACATTGCCAAAGACAGGGTACTCTTAGGATACTCACTTTAATGTCATAGATTTATACTGCTTGGTTCTTTTAAAGAATTCCAGACATTTATTAACTCTCATTTATCCTTTTAGATTTTAGCATAAAGTTCTTAAGAAGAAGAAAGTGGAAGCCATATTCACATTTTCTTTAAAGGAACATGAGATAAAGAACAAATACCTATCATTGATGAAGAATTTTCCCATCCCTCTCTATCCCTTTCTATTCCCAGTGAATTTTCTTTAGTCTGTACCAGTGAATCATATGGTTGAAATATGTTTACTACCACACTAAATTCATTAATTTCACAATTTTGATACCTTCTTAGCAATAAGATGATTTATGTTTAACTTTATGCACCACATAGAATCATCTAATCTAATAAAAGAGAAATATGCAAATTGACCACACCTCTGCTATACCCCAAGCCATGCCCACCAGCAAATCAGAGCAACTATATCCAAATTAACCCAACCATGATGGCAGCCAGCAGCCATGGAGCTGGAGCAAGCAGGAGGCTTGGTTGCCCCAGCAATGGAGGATTACAAGCTTCCCACCTGCCCTGTCCAGCTGTGGACTCCACTCAAGGCAACAAAGTTTCAATTATAGAAGATAAATAAATCCCAGATACTTGTCTCTAGCCAGCCTCACTGGGAGCTTGGGTCACTGGGGGCTTGGGTCATGGGATGAGGGTCCCCACTGAGGGGCTTGGCCAACTAAAAATAGCCATCAGCCCCTCACCCAGGCTGGCCACACCCTCATGGGGTGAGGGTCCCTGCTGGAGGGCTTGACCAGCCTGCAAATAGTCATCAGCCACTCAGCCAGACTGTCAAGGCACCCCAGCAGGACCCCCCAACATGATGGGGGTGTGGCCAGTCTGAAAATGGCCCTCAGCCCCTCACCCAGGCTGGCCAGGCATCCCAGGGGGAACCCCACCCTCATACAGGACACCCTTCAGGGCAAACCAGTGGGCCCTCACCCATGCACCAGGCCTCTATCCTATATAATAAAAGGGTAATATGCAAATTGACCCTAACAACAGAATGCCTGGAATGACTGGTCACTATGACACACACTGACCACCAGGGGGCAGATGCTCAATGCAGGAGCTTCCCCCTGGTGGTCAGTGCACTCCCACAGGGGGAGCTCTGCTCAGCCACAAGCCAGGCTGATGGCCACCGGTACCGTGGTGGTGGTGGGAGCCTCTCTTGCCTCCTCAGTAGCACTAAGGATGTCCAACTGCAGCTTAGTCCTGCTCCCTGCTAGCAAGTGGACATCCCCTGAGGGTTCCCAGGCTGCCAGAGTGATGTCTGACTGCCAGCTTAGACCCAATCCCCCCGGGGAGCAGGTGGACATCCCTGGAGGGGTTGTAGACTGTGAGAGGGCACAGGCTGGGCTAAAGGACTCCCCAAGTACACAAATTTTTGTGCACTGGGCTTCTAGTCTAATCATAATCACATGTGAGATCTGAGCCTGAATCACCAAGCTAAGCTAAACCCTTACTGAAATTCCTGGCTCAAAAAAACTGTGTAGACAATGAAATGATTTTTATTGTTTTAAAGCATTAAGTTTTAGGGTGATGTGTTATGCAACAATAGTAACTTGAATATTGGATACCATATTCAATATAACCTTTAGGAATAATACTAATGTTCTCATCATAATAATAAACTTATCATAGTTACTTTGATTTTCAGCTTTTGCCATTGTGAAATAAGGATAATTTGTTGAATTAAAAATGGGGGATAAGAGAAGCAGATAAAATATTTCACAAATTTCAGATCTTGTGATCTGTGGTAGACAAGCTGTATGCTCACTGTGGAAGGTATTTCCAGGAACAAAATTTAGGTTTACTAAGTCACTAGGAACATATGTTTTAACTGTTCTTGAATTATTTAAACAAAAGAGAATATTAGAAATTTTGACATCTGTTTCTTTAGTATTAATTGCCCTCAAAAACATTACCATGATTCACTGATTCAAAAGGAGTTGAGTATTCATAGATAGTGATCTATATCTATACTTGAAAAGGCACCATGTGTACCTGAGAGCAATCAGATCAACTTGAGGGAAATGATTCAAAGATTTTTACAGGATTATGTTCCCTCACATGGGGAAAAACTGAGCAGACGTTGGCAGTAGATTTCCTGAATATAGGAGTACAATGTGCTTCATGAGTAATAAAGAGTCCCTTAATTGGTTTGGTTGCCAATGTTTTTCCTGGTGACGGGATGGGAGACCTTATAGTCATAAGTTAGAAAATTTGAAAAGGACCATTAAAAGAAGTGTTGATGATATACATTTGAAGTAGGGAATGATATATGTCTGGGAAAATATTTTAAGCTCTAAAAAGTAATCCAATGTTTGCCTAGAGTGTGAAATATTAACTATTGATTTCTAATCAAGACTTAAACTTTCTCTAAATACTGACATGGAATATTATCTTAATGAAGACACCAATTTCCTCTTTATCATCTAACCAGTGAATGATTAGAGTTAATCATCTTCATTTAAAGTCACTTAATACTACCTAGCATTTATTTATCCATTACTATATACCTGCACATATATTAACACTTTTACATCTCACCAAAACTCTGTGGGATAGTTACTGTTATTATCATTCCCATTTTACATATAAGGAAACTGAGGCTTCCCATAATGAACTTGCTCAAGATTACACAATCAGTAATTGGCAGAGTCTGGATACAAACTCAGACAGTCTGGCTTCTCTTGAACATTTGTCTGTAAATAGTGCTAACCAAAGATGATACTGAGTTTTTTAAGGCCACTGACTCTGGCCTTGGATAAGTTACTTAATCATCCCTACCCTCTGTCTCTACGACTATAAGATGAGTATAATAATTTTCCTGTGCTTATAGGGTAATTTTCAGGATTATAGGTAATAAAAGTAAAATACCGAATCTAACAATATATAACTGCTGCTGCTGATAGTGATAGTGGTACCACTTTCTACCTCCAGGGCCTCCTGCTTAAAACTTCACATGATCACACAGACCCACAAGAACAGATATTTAACTCAGTAGGCATTGGATGTTTTATTTGAGAAAATCAAGACTGAGGTAAGAATGTTAAGATGATAAGGAAGGCTTGAGGCAGAAATGATCCCCTTGGGCTATCTATCTGCCCTATGGCATCAAAAAAAGGCAGGCAGGGTAAGGGACAAAAGTAGTTTATTGATGATCCCATGTCTCTAACCCCTGAGAGCTCTATCTTTCCAATATTTATGCTGAAATGAGGGAGAAATTGGCAGTAGGGTAGTAAGATGTATCTTTGAACATATAAATCTGAAGTTGTGATTACATGAGTAAGCATTTTCTTGAGAGAGCTCAATTGTATTTTAAAATGTGCTGAAAACCCATAGAAACATAATAGAAACTAGAGGCCTGGTGCATGAAATTCATACACGGGTAGGGTCCCTAAGCCTGACAGGCAATCAGAGCCTTCCAGCTGCTGGCTGAGGCCTTTCTTCATTATGCACCTCCCCCTGGTGGTCAGTACACATCATAGAGAGCGATTGAACTCCCAGTCTCTCAGTCAAACTCCTGGACACTTTGGATATAGATGGTTTGAGACTATAATTATAAACAGTAACATAAAGTAATTATGACAATAATATTCCCAAAATCTTTATCATCATTTGCTTTGGAAATGATTTTGGAGTGTTTATAGTATTCTGTGGGAAAATAGATAATCAACCAAAGGACTTTTATGCATGCAAATAAGCATAACCAATGGACACAAAACACTGGGGGACAGGGGAGGCCGGGGGAAGGTCAAGGGGAAAAAAAGGAGACATATTACTACTCTTTGTAATATTTCAAGCAAAAAAAAAAAAAAACAACAAAAATGCTTTTGTTATATAACTAGTCCATTTTAGCAATCTTGCATCTTACTACCATATGGTGACTAGGTTAATATGTTCATAAAACCTCTGTATGAAAAAAATCCAGATGTAAAACACCCATGTGTTTAACAACATCCAGATGATCTGCTAAATTGGGTCTTTGTTTTATGGTTTAAATATCACAATGGTTTTTATTCCTATTTCCTTCATATAAACTTATTTCCAGAAATTATTTTTAACTAGATGAGGTAAGAATTTGGAAAACTAAATATATCCACATCCCCAAACCACTAATCCCACCCTTTAAAAGGTGTTTTAATTATTTTAAAGAATAAAAAAAAACTACTGTGAAGCAGGAGATTTCCCAGGGGTGAGGACGGCGGAGCCCCTAGCACCTCTGGAGACCAGGTTCTGGGACCCAGGTCTAACTTTATTGAGGAAAGGCAGCCCTATTTATAGTGGAGGTGGCCAATCATGGAACACCATCTTAGGGGAGCCAATGAAAGGTCAAGGTACTGTGTAGGCGGCTCTGAGAGGGGCTCAGGCAGGCGTTGCCTTCTACCTGGTGTGCCAGAAAGATCTGAAATGCTGGAGTAAGCTCACAGCATGCATCAGCCTCTGCACCGAGACAAAACCTCTTGTGTTCTACCTACATCTCCCCCTTCCTTTTATTAGCGCCTGTTGGATGTGTATAGTCATGGCCTATTATGCAGTTATGCAGGCTATCATGGTGAACATACAGAAGAGGAAAAATGCTATACCAGCTAGGGTAGCCCAAATGAATAGGTTAGCGGGGTTTAGCCAAGTGAGGTGGCTGAAACCCAAAGTAAGATACATTTTTTGCAGTGGTACAATCAAAAGAGCTCTCATTGCTTATGAGAAAAAGGAAAGGGGGCCTAAAGCAGAGATGAAAGAAATGCTGGGTGGACTTACTGTTCTGTTTAGTAACATTGCCCTCCCAGCTGCCCTCTGAGGTGTTAAGAGTAGTTGACCATTTTAATACCTGGTGGTTGAAAGGATCACAGAATAAGGTTCCATTCCAAGAAACCTCACTTTGTCTGGCCCTATCGTAGGGGAGCCCCACCAAACAGTTAGAGGCTCGGGTGACAGGGAATTGGAGACTATTGGTTCCCACAGGCATTAAGACCCCAGGGTGAGGCACCATAGTCCATAGAGTCTATCCGTGTGCTCCTGTACTGTTGGCAGTGATGATAGCACACATTAACAAGAATAGAGTCCCTGCTGAAGGATTCTCCTCCGGTGCCATTCGTGCCGCCTGCTCCTGTAGCGCCTTGATATCGCCCCACGTTATTGGGTGAGCCCTTCTGCCTTGGGGACGTCTCCTCCGGTGGTGCCGTGTCTCTTCTTCAAATGAGAGCTCCTCTCCGCCACTGGTGGGGTGACTGGTCTCCGACTCATCTGTTAAAGTGTGCCGCTTGGTGTCTCTCACTGGAATCCAGAGGGGGTGTCTCTCGCCTTCTAGGAAAATACAAGCAAAAACCTCTCCCTTGGGTTAATAGTGGATCGGGGCCCTTCCATATTCTTGAAAGGGGATCCCACCATCGAACCAGGGGAAGGGGTGTTGGAAGATTCCAAAGACCCCCCCAGTGCTTGTATATTGGAGGGAGACCATGATTATCAAAATGAAAAAAAGTTTAATGTGGTTAAAGGCTGTGTTAGTATAGTATGTGGGTTACTTCCTATTATCCCCTCTTTCTCTTTTTGTATTTGGATTTTAAGCTTTCTTACTTGTGGGGCTGAGAGCTGCCCCTCTTCTCGTTTAAAAGCGGTAGAGTATTGCCTCCCTTACCTTTATTGGAGCGGCAGTCCTGTTGCCAATGAAAGCCCTTTCCACATCGAGGGGAGGGAGGTTGTTTTTTTCCTTCTCGGAGGGAGGTTGTTTATTTCCTTCTCCCTTTTTTTTTTCTGTGGCGACGTGGCCACGCCCCCTTTTTGGGCGTCAGCTCCTACTCTTAGATTCACGTGTTCTGGGAGCGCAGCAGCTAAAACTGCTGCAGATCTATTGCTAACATCGCGACACGTAAGGACCCAATCATCAATATTTCTGGACTTTACTGGTGCTATGGCCTGTCTACACTGCGCATTAGCTCCTTCCTATGCTAATTCTCGAGTGAGGGCATCAGCTGCCTGAGAATGAGTAACCTTTCGGTCAACAGCCTCCCGGACTCTGTGTAGAAACTCTGAGAAACCTTCATTCAATCCTTGGACTAATTTGGACAATTGGGACGGCTTCCCTTTGGGATTAATTTGGGTGAACGCACGCATAGCACAGAGGCGGACCTGGTCAAAATACCTAGGCTGGCCCTGGGCTTGAGCAGCTGGGGAGGCGTATTGACCTTCCCCTTGAAGTGCCTCCACCTCCGCCTTTAAATTAGGTGTATTACCACTTCTGGAAGCATGGTTTCGGTCTGTGAGAAGCTTAGCCTGCTCGTAAAACAGTGCTTTTCAGTGGATCAAGTCTCCAGGAGGTAAGATGGTCTGGCCAAACATTTCCAATCATAGGGACAATTGAGATTAATGCTAAAATTGTCTAATAGTTGTTGAGTATATGGGGCTGAGAGATCATCTTCCTGTACTGCTTTCCTAATGGCTAATAACTCCTTTTGGTTAGGCGTAAGCCAGGCTTGTGGTTTAGTGCCTGTGGGGTTGTTGTTTACTGGGAAGGTTTGAGGGTGTGCCTTCTTCCCCTCCCCCAAAGGCTCAGACTGGGCAGTAGACTGGTTAGTTTCACTTTTGTCTGGAGGCTCTTTAACAAACAACTCCCACGCATCAGGGGGGGCAGAGGGCTCTGGTGAGGAGTACTGGGGGAGGGGACCTGCCTCCACTGAGGCTGCAAGGGCCGCAGGTACAGGCAGAGATGGTTCAGGGGGGACTCCAGAGAGGCGTGAGAGGAGGGCTAAAATGGCGGGGGTTAGAGAAAGCGGAAATGTTTTTCCTTATAGGCTTGAGTACTTTCTCCCAAGTGTCTGGGTCTGATGCAAGGCTTCTGAAAACCAGGGATTAAACTGTAAGAAGCACTCCCATAGCATCTGAAGTTTTTCTTCCTTCTTTCTTTCTTTTTTATCTTAAACTAGCCTACTCTGCAAATGGCGTGGAGAGCTCGCGCCTGAGGGGCGCGTGCCTCGGGGGGAATATTGCCCATATTGCAGAGGGTCACTCACCTGGTCCGACGTGCTGGGTGCCCCACATTCAGGCGCCATATGAAGCAGGGGATTTCCCAGGGGTGAGGATGGTGGAGCCCCTAGCGCTAGGACGCTTGCATGCACGACTACGGAGACCAGGTTCTGGGACCCAGGTCTAAACTTTATTGAGGAAAGGCAGCCCTATTTATAGTGGAGGTGGCCAATCATGGAACACCATCTTAGGGGAGCCAATGAAAGGTCAGGGTACTGTGTAGGCGGCTCTGGGAGGGGCTCAGGTGGGTGTTGCCATCTCCCTGGTGTGCCAGAAAGATCTGAAATGCTGGAGTAAGCTCACAGCATGCATCAGCCTCTGCACCGAGACAAAACCTCCTGTGTTTTACCTACACTACTGGTCATATTTAATTTTCATCTTGAATGAATTCCTTTATAGATTTTTTTGACTATTAATGGAGGAAATGAAAATCCCATTTAATAATTATGTTTATTAAAATATACAATGTGATGTTTTCAGCTGTACCAGTCAATGAAATTTACTGAATTCACTTAATTGCAACAAAGACAAAATTAAACTTTAGGAAGAGATGCAAAAGAAGCTGAAGACATGGAATTATGTATTGCACTGTAGTTCTTACACTCTAATGTTTATAAGGATAACTTGGGGAGCTTGTTTAAAGTGGAAATTATTGATTCCTGCCTCCCAGAAATTTACTTATTAGGTCTTGGATAAAGGCCAGCAATCTACATTTCCAATAATATTCCCAGGATGACTCTGGTACACATGATCCTAAATCAACTACTTTTAACTCCAGAGAGAAATGTTCATGAATAGTGGTTTTCAACATTGCAGTGCATTGCAATCCTGTGGGAAGCTTTAAAAATGCAAATCCTTAGCCACCACTTCTAGACTGTCAATGCCAAACTATATGGTAAAAACACTCACTAGGATGTGCCAATACTGCTCCTATCTCCCCCATTAAATCTCTTGTTCACACCTTACTGAATTTCCTCACAATGCTGGATTAGATATGATTTTTGTCTGAAAATATAAACTTCTCTTTCATGCAAAGCACATGCACTTAACCTCTTTACCAATTTTTCTCCAAGTGTGAACCATGGTCCAATTATATCAGCATTATTTGAGTAGCTTCTTAAAATGTTCACTCCCAGATAGCATCTCCAGAGATTTTGATTTGGTAGGTTTTGAATAAAACCCGATCTACATTGGCAAACTGTCTCTTCAATGGAGAGGATCCAAGTAGATAATTACCTATACTGGGAAATATTATATTTCAACAGCCTAGAAAATGCCTGTCACTTCTACTGTTAGCATCTCCAGTAATAACTCACGTATAAATTTCTCAGGTGTCCAATTTATCTTTTAAAAAGTTTTGGTTTTAAAATCCTTCCTTAAACTATGCTATGCCTTAGGCCAAGTTTTAACTTTTTTTTGACACTTGGTATTCTTGCTTCCAGGCCTTCTTGATGGACAGAGCTAAAGAATATACTAGTAAGTGTGTACATACATATACAGCTACATCTCTATTTCTCTATTTGTATATTTGTTAAAAAGACTAATTTCATACTGATTCCAATCCTATACCACAGAGTTCAATTTAGACATCCTGAATTTCTCATTGTAATTTGTTCATTGACTCAGTGTAATTTTACACTGAGAAAATTGGTTCTCATTATCCACAATATATTTACTAATTTGCTCAATCCTAGAATATATATGTAAAGTAGTTTCAGAATCACTAACTCTTACTTCTATGCGAAACCAACCTACTTACTAGAGTACAGTATTCATAGTTCTACATGTTTTTAACTTGAGGTTATATAGTCAAACTAATATAGTAAAAAATTACTTAGCTATGTTACCACCCTTGTATCTGCTTTCATTATGATTGTGTTACATTATTTATTTGAAAGTTAGCTTCATTTCTTTCTTTTTAAATTTCATTTCTGACCTCCCATCTTTGTTAAATGTATATATGTATGTATGCATGTATAAATGTATGTATTTTGTTTAAAAAATAAAATTCTTTCTTAAAAATCTACTTTTGAGACTTTGATCTATTGAGCTCTCTTTTTCCTCAGAGCTATTTATCTGGGACTCAGCCCATATCCAACCTTCATTTCCATTTTCTTTTTCACAAACTAAGCATTCCTTCATGTGAGGTAGATAAGAGGTTGATATTACTTGTTAATGTGTGTTTCATTCATCATCTACTAGAAGCAAGGCCACTGTTCCTCCTGCAGAGACAATGACTCTTTCTCAGAACTGTCCTACTCCTTTAGAACAGCAGTTACCAACTGGTGGTCCATGGACCACTGGTGGTCTGTAAGGTCCAAAAGGTTAACAACCACTGATCTATACCAATCATGTGGAGGGGTTTATTAAGATTCAGCCTTCTGGGCTCTATTCTAAATCTATTGAATTACAATCTCTGCGGAAGAGATGTAGGGACTTACCTACAATTTTGTTAAGTTCCCTAAGTGATTCTGATGTCAGTGGATCACAGACCACCCTTTTAAAGACAAAGCTATAGAGATCACACTAGTATGTGTGGTATTTAGAAGGAAGTGGGATTCAGTTAAAATCCAAACTCTGTCACTTATTACCTGTGCTCAGACCCTAAACAGATCTTATGTGTTTGAGCCCTTAAATTTCCTGCCCTCCATTCTTCCCTGTTATAATACTCTCTTTTGTGCATACTCTATTAGGGAATTCTCCTTTGACCTTCATCAGAGAAAGCCTCCTCATCAGGTGTTACTATTTCCATTATTCCCTTTCTATAAATGTCCTTTTATCCAATTGCTTCATCTACTCTTTCACCTGGTTCCCTGTCTCAAAATGGTTGCCAGTTCTCCTCCTGAGTCATGTTTGATGAATGGCTTGGATTCATTCTTCTAACCAACCTGAGACCCAAGCACTAATGACTTTTTTGGGGGAATCACCCAGATTACAATGCTTTAAAAACAACCACAACTGCAATGTACAGAACTCATTGGCAAAATACCGTTGAGCCCTCACTCCCTACACTAATTGCTCCTTTGTATTCTGGATTTGCCACCTCCCCCATATTCTATCCCATCGCCACAGAAGGCATCACAGCTCTTATAAGTGGAGGACATGAAATCAGGGAAGGCTGCATTTGAGCTCTGCCTTGAAGGATAATCAGGATCCACTCTTGTTGGTGGACAGCAAGAGAAGACCTGAAAAAACCAACAATATGAACAAAGGCATGAATGCTGTAGGTCTTTAGTTCTTAAAATATGATCTTCAGACCAGTAGCATCAACATCACCTAAAAACTTATTAGAAATCCAGAGTCTCAAGCCCCACAGCAGACTTAGTTAATCAGAAACCCTGGGAATAGTTCCCAGGAATCTGTGTTTTAACAGGCTTTTGAGTGATTCTTACTCATACTAAAGTTTGAGCACTGCTGCTACAATATAAAATCTTGGGCTTGGCATATCAGGGTTCAAATTTCAGTTACTGTCACTTGGTAGATCAATGTACAGAATCAACTCTTCTTACTTGCTCCCTGCTCTTACACTATTCACACATCTTCTCTTTTACTTACCATCCCTTGGTCTTAAAATGACTGCCAATATGCCTTCTCAAACCTAGTTCCATTTACTTCTCTGATCGATCAGAAGGCTGGTGTTTGTTTTGTTGTTATTAATTAATTTAATGTATAGCTCTAAATGCCTATGTTCAAGTTTCCATTTTGAAGTAGAAGCCTGGTTATTTATGTCTTAACACTTGACTTTTTAAAATTAAATTTTATTTTTTATTTATTTATTTGTTAATTTAAAATTTTTTCAATTACATTCAATATTATTTCAATATTACTTTATATTAGTTTCATACAACATAGTAGTTAGACAATTATATACTTTACAATGTATTTCCCCTGATATTTCCAACACTCAATTGGCACCATTCATACATATTACAATATTATTGACTACATGCCCTATGCTGTACTTTACATCCCCATGACTATTTTGTAACTGCCAATCTGTAGTTCTCAATACTTTTATATTTTTCACCCCCTCTCCTCTGGCAGCCACCAGTATGCTCTCTGTATCTATGAGTCTGTTTCTGTTTTGTGTGTTTGTTTATATTGTTCTTTAAATTTACACATAAATAAAATCATATTAATCTTTCTCTGTCTGACTTATGTCACTTAGGATAATACTCTTGAAGTCCATTCATGCTGTAGGAAATGGTAAAATGTCATCTTTTTATGGTCAAGTAATATTCCATTTTATATATGTACCATTTCTTTATCCAATTGTCTATTGATGGGCACTTGAGTTGTTTCTATACTTTGACTACTGTAAATAAGGCTGTAATGAACATAGGGGTGCATATATTCTTTTGAATTGATGTTTTGGGTTTCTTCAAATATATACCCAGAAGTGGAATCATTGGGTCATAAGACAGTTCCATTTTTTAATTGTTTTGAGGAAACTTTATGCTATTTTCCGTAGTGTATACCTTACCACTCTTTAGTACAGTGGTACTTGTACAGTATTGTGCATCAGAATCACTTATGAAACTAGTTTGAAAATTACCTAGATTTCTGACCCTGACTCCAACTCCCCACCCAAAATTCTGAATCACTGAGGTTGAGCCCAAGAACATGTATTTTTATAAGAATACCAGGCCATATTGATGCAGAGGTTTACAGATCACAGTTTGAGAAACAGAGATCTAGGAGATTATAATGCAATGAAGGCAACAAAGTAAATGCTTGCTTTTTCAGAATGTATCATATAAATCCCAGCCATGGGCCTAGTATTGCTGCAGAACTACTAACATGTACATGACTGCTTTTACCTCTAGAGATAGACTTGTTCATGCATAATGTTTTCAACTTTTACTGTGCATCAAAATCTTTTGTGGAAATTATTTATATATAAATTCTATTTTAAAATGTAGACATTTTATTCTATTGATCAGAGGAGGGCCTGGTATATTTAATAAACCTCTTTAGGTTGTTTTAAGGTATAGTTAGAACTGAAAGCCCTGTATTTGGTTGGGATACATGTGGGAGCATGGAAGGAGGAAAGGATCTCTGGCCAACAAGGTAGTGATTAGGGAAACTACAGCAAGCTGTGCTTGTGTCAGACCAAAAAAGTTGAATAATTGAAGACAAACAGCATCACTGGGTGAACTTAAACCATTGTTTTTTTAAATACAGAATATAATTATTTATTTATTTAAAAATATATTTTATTTATTTTTTACAGAGAAGAAGGGAGAGTGACAGAAAGTTAGAAACATCGATGAGAAACATTGATCAGCTGCCTCCTGCACACTCCCCACTGGGGATGTGCCTGCAACCAAGATACATGCCCTTGACCGGAATCGAGCCTGGGACCTTTCAGTCTGCAGGCCGACGCTCTATCCACTGAGCCAAACCAGTCAGGGCAGAATACAATTATTTATTAAACATTCATTCAATAACAATTTTTGAGAGCCTACTATGAGCCAAGCAGTAGGATAGGCTCTGGAGTCATAGACTTGAAGACAACATACAGAACCCTACCTTCATGAGACAGTCTGATATATGTTTATTTAAGTCAAAAATAATTATACAAATAATTACAAATATTACACGCTATGAAAGCATATATCAAGAGTATTAGTCCAGTCTGTAAGGTCAAGAAAATGCTTTCATAAAGAAGATTGTTTAACTTTTAGAGTTGGTGTATATTAATGATAAAGGTTTATACATGTTTGGAGGGTTCTGAGGCAAAAAAAGAATGCTATTACAGTGGTTCTACAAGTGTGGTCCCCAGAGCATCAATATCAGCAACTTCTGGGAACTTGTTAGAGGAACAAAATCTCAGGCCCCACCCTAGACCTGCTGAATCAGAAACCGTGAAGGTGGAACTCAGCCACCTGTGTTTTATCAAGCCCTCCAAGGATTCTGATCCTAACTTAACTGTGAGAACAACTAGTCTATTTTAAGAGCTGAAAGATGGTCATAGTGGTAGAACATTATGAACAAAGGGGGAAGGACAAAAGAGGGAGCAAAGGCAAATAGGAATGAGATTTGTAAACCCTACTTAAAGATTTTGAATTGTTTAATAACAATAACAACAAATCACTTTTACTGAATGTGCATCATGTAAGATTCACGAATAACCGTATCATTCCCTTCTGGAGGTGAGTAAACTGAATCTCAGAACAGTCACTTTTCCAAGGTTCTAAAGCCAATAATCCAGCCAGTTTTTCACCAGAGAAAAATCACTAACCATTCAGTTATACTGACTATTTGAAGTCAGTGGGAAGCTATTTGAGGGTCTTAAATAGAGGAGAGATGATTACATTGAACTTATCAAAATATCACCCTAATTACTATGTGGATAATGATTTGTAGGGGTCAAGTCAAGCAGTAAGAAAACCTGGTAAGAATCTATTGTAGAAGTTCTTGTGAAAGATGATGACGGCTTGGACCACAGTGCAAATGGAAAGAAGTGGATTAACTCAAGGTATGTTTTAGGGGTAGAATTGTAAATATAGAAATACAGAGTGTCCCAAAAATGTGTACAAACTTTGAGTAGTTATAGGGACAGTGTTTATTAAAATACATTTCATTTTCAAAATGTAATAGAATCAGCTGTTAAAGTGTATATATTTTTAGGACACCCTCTATTTTCCTTCTTTATCCTTTTATGCATTCTAAGGAACTCTGGCTGCTGTTTGAAGAATGGATTGAAAGTGGGTAAAAGTGGAAGCAGGGAGACCACTTACAATCCAAGAATGGGGAATTAGTAGTATGAGATATAAAGAAGTGGTAGGAGATGAGTTCAGAGAGATAGTCTAGGGACAAATTGCATACACTCATGAAGGCCATGATACAAAATGTGATTTGTATTCTAAATTCAAGTATAAGCCATTGGAAGATTTTAAACAGGTAATGACGAGAATCTAATTAATATTTTTTAAAAGATCACCTTAGAAGTTGTGAGGAGAATTGATGGGGAAAATGGAGGATAAAAAGAGGAAGACAAGTTAGAAGGTTAATGTAGTGGTCTAGGAAAGATATGAAGGAAGAATAGTAATAGTGTGGATGGTGGGATGGATATATATATATACTAGAGGCCCAGTGCACAAAAGTTTGTGCACTCGGCAGGGGGGGGGGCGTGTCCCTCAGCCCAGCCTGTGCCCTCTCGCTGTTGGGACCACTCGGGGGATGTCCACCTGCTGGCTTAGGCCTGCTCCCCAGGGGATCAGGCCGAAGCTGGCAGTCAGACATCCCTCTGGAAGCCCTTGGGGGATGTCCACTTGTCAGCGGGGAGCAAACCTAAGCTGCAGTTGGACATCCTTAGCGTTGCTGAGGAGGTAGGAGAGGCTCCCACCACCACCGCTGTATTGGCAGCTGTCAGCCTGGCTTGTGGCTGAACAGAGCTCCCCCTGTGGGAGTGCACTGAAGACCAGGGGGAAGCTCCTGCATTGAGCGTCTGCTCCCTGGTGGTCAGTGTGTGTCATAGTGACCAGTCATTCCCAGTGGTTCTGTTGTTAGGGTCAATTTGCACATTACCCATTTATTATATGGGATAGAGGCCTGCCTGGTACAAGGGTGGGTGCTGGCTGGTTTGCCCTGAAGGGTGTCCCGGATCAGGGTGGGGTTCCCACTGGGGTGCCTGTCCAGCCTGGGTGAGGGGCTGATGGCTGTTTGCAGGCTGGCCACGGCCCTCAGCAACCCAAGCTCCCAGCGAGGCTGGCTGGAAGTAGGTATCTGGGGTTTATTTATCTTCTATAATTAAAACTTTGTTGCCTTGGGAAGAAGCCTCAATAAGGCAGGGCAGGCAGGAAGCTTGGCTTCCTCCATCGCCCGGGCAACCAAGCCTCCTGCTTTCTCCAGCTCTGTGGCTGCCTGGTGCCATCTTGGTTGGGTTAATTTGCAGTCACTCTGATTGGCTGGTGGGTGTGGCTTAGGGTGTAGGGGAGTGAGACCAATTTAAATGTTTGTCTTTTATTATATATGGTAAAAGGTCATAGAACTGATGGGACTTTGTGATGGAGTTTTCTGGAATGAACTCCTGGATGACATTGAATGAAATAAGGATGGGGAAGAAAATGAAAAGTAAAGGAAGTTTGAGGTGACAAGTGGGGAGTTGAGGGGTAGCAGGTGATAAGTTCAATTTTCATAATCCTCACAACAAACGTATTGAGAATTGTAGAGATGAATGCAGTAACATGCTCAATCTCACACATTTGGGAAGTAGCAGAAATGGATTCAAACATAGGTCTGTCTGACTTCACAAATGATGTTCTTTTCATTTATACTACATGGCATTTCCATGCTAGTAAGTCTTTTGTTGAATGTGTAAAGCAAGAAGTAATATGATATGGCAGAGAAGAAATAAATGGGACTCTTTAATTGGGCTCCTCCTGGCCTGATAGACAATATGGAGAAAGCAGGAAATAGCCTAGGTTTAGGGAAAGAAAGCCACAGTGAAGAACTGAATGAGAATGTTCATAAAAATGAGAGATGGAAAGCATGAAGTGTATACTTTTTGTGCTGTGCCTAAAAGTTCACTCACAAACAAGATTATTATTTGGATTTGACATGCTGTAGGGATGGTCTACTATATGCTTAAGAATAGGGGAGTTTTATAATCCAAATATCACATAGGGAACATATTTGTACATTACCATGGGAAAAAAATTTGGTGGCATTGACACAGGCAGTCTTCCCATTGGTTCAAATTTGATTTGGAGTGTAGAGAGTAGGGAGCACAGCTGAGACCCCTAAATTTTAGGATGTCCTTAAAATTCTTCATGGTTATGTCTTAAGATCTTTGCAGATGTCCAAATCTATGAATACCACTATAGCATATAATATCCTCATCATTTTTCAGTGAGGTATGACTGAAAAATTTAAGGGAACTCTTTGGGTCTTTAACATTCCTATAAATACAGGTCTAAAATAATTCATAAAGCTCTTAAATTCTACCAATAATATAAGCCATCATATTCTTAGATCACTTTCATCACCATTACTTACAAATTGGAATTCCTTGTACAGTCTTTTAACAAAAAACATCTTCCCCACCCACCTCATTTCCTAAAAATTACTGTATCATATCCATTTCCAACAGTGAACAGCAAAGCCATGTTAAGATGCAGGCACTTAAACAAAAAGGAAATTATATCCGTGGTAGGTGATCAGCTAGGTTCACTCACTAGCTAAGTAACTTACCTCCATGCACCAGTCACAGAAAGTACATGGCACAATTTCATGCCCCAGTGCACTGACAAATAACTATGTGTCATGAACCTTCAGAATCACTTGAGAATAATTGGAACTGAGTTTCAAACCTGAGAATGCTTAGTATTGGTTGATTACACATTAAACCTTGTGTCACGTGATTAAGACAAAATGATTATCTCAAGTCCCTACCTACCCACTAATTATAATCACTCATTTGGTCCCTTCTGCTTGTAACATCAAATCATGTGTCAAAAGGGGGGTGCATATGAGCATGAAAGTGTTATCTCTTACACAGCACTGCTGTATTACATCCATGAAAACCCTAAGTCAGTGATTTTGCCTTTCAAGCAACATTTGGCAAGAATTTTGTTGTTAAAACTTGGGGAGTTGTGTTACTGGCAGCCAGTGTGTAGAGGGCAGGAATGCTGCTAAATATCCTACAATGCACACAACAACCCCCTACAACAAAGAATTATCCAGCCCAAAATGCCTGTAGTGTCCAGGTTAAAAACCCTGTCCTGTGTCAAAGGAATCATCTAATCAGAGGCCATGTAAAATTTTTCACACTAAAAGATATACTTGGTTCCCATTTCTTTGTTCCTCTTGATTTTCTCAGTCCTATGATAAAGAGAATTGACAGTAAGGATATAACTTTCTTTTTTTTTTAATCTGCAAACTCACTTCTCTTGACCTGTGTGATGTATATATCTATCCCGTGTATAGAAATTGCTACGAACCAAATGTTTGTGTCCCTCAAATTTCATATGTTGAAACACTAACCCCAATATGATGGTATAGGAGGTGGGGTTTTGTGGTTAATTAGGTCATAAGGGTGGAGCCTTCATAAATGGGATTAGTGCTCTTATAAGATGAGGCTGAAGAACTAGCTTGCTTCCTTTCCACCATGTAAAGATATGAGATGTCAGCTTTCAGCTCTCTTCTGAGAGCCCTCATCAAGAACCTGACCCCACTTTTACCTTGATCTTGAACTTCCAACCTCCAAAGCTGTGAAAAATAAATGTTTGTTGTTTAAGTCACCCAGATTATGGTATTTTGTTATAGTAGCTTGAGCTAAGACAAATATTTGTATCTACTATGCTAGTTATAAGTTACTGTGAAGAATAAGATGCGAAAGCAGGTCTCCCTTATGGTCCCACAGAATTTGCATTTCTTATTGTCTAAAATTTTACATATGTCTCCTTTTTCCCTGATTGATCCCGTTGCCCCAGCCATTCCTACCTCAGGCAAGCCTCCACCACTCCAGTGTCTGTGTCCAGTGATTATGCTAATATGCATGCATACAAGTCCTTTGGTTGCTCTATAACCGCCCCCACCCCATCTCCCTTGACATTTGTTTCTGGATCTATGTTTGTTCATCAGTTTATGTTCATCATTATGTCCCACATATGAGTGAGATCATGTGATATTTATCTTTCTCCAACTGGCTTATTTCACTTAGCATAGTGCTCTCCAGGTCCAGCTATGCTGTTGCAAATGGTAAAAGTTCCCTCTTTTTTATAACAACATAGTATTCAATTGTGTAGATGTACCACAGATTTGTTTTTTGTTTGTTTATCTTTTTTGTTTTTTTTAATGAGGGATCTAGACAAGTAAGCAGAGAATTACAATCCTGAATGGTAGGAGCTATGATGATGGAATTCCAGGTCCTCTGGACTTGGATATGTATTCATTAAGGCAAACATTAAGTGGCAAATGGTAAAAGTTCCTTCTTTTTTATAGCAGCATAGTATTCCATTGTGTATATGTACCACAATTTTCTAACCCACTCATCTGCTGATAGGCACTAGGATATTACTAAATCTCAGCTATTGTAAATTGTGCTGCTATGAACATAGGGATGCATATATCCTTTCTGATTGGTGTATCTGGTTTCTTGTAATATAATCCTAGAAGTGCGATTACTGGATCAAATGGGAGTTCTATTTTTAACTTTTTGAGGAAACTCCATACTGTTTTTCACAGTGGCTGCACCAGTCTGCATTCCCACCAAGCAGTGCACAAGGTTCTTTTTTCTCTGCATCCACTCCAGCATTTGTCGTTTGCTGATTTGTTGATGATAGCCATTCTGACAGGTGTGAGATGATACCTCATTGTTGTTTTGATTTGCATCTCTTCGATGATTAGTAACTTTGAACATGTTTTCAAATATCTCTTGGACTTCTGTATGTTCTCTTTTGAAAAGTGTCTATGTAGGTTTTTTGCCCATTTTTTGATTGGGTTGTTTATCTTCCTTTTGTTAAGTAGTATGAGTTCCCTATAAATGTTGGAGATTAAACCCTTATCTGAAATAACATTGCCAAATATATTCTGCCATGTAGTGGGCTTTCTAGATATTTTGTTGATGGTTTCTTTTGCTGTGCAGAAGCTTTTTATTTTGATGTAATACTATGTATTTTGATGTATTACTATGTATTACTATGACATATGTCTGATATTTTGCTGCTTATGGAATCTCCTACAGTTTTTATGGTTTCCCATCTTACATTTAAATCCTTTAACCATTTTGAGTTTATTTTTGTGTATGGTGTAATTTGGTAATCTAGTTTCTTTCTTTCTTTCTTTCTTTCTTTCTTTCTTTCTTTCTTTCTTTCTTTCTTTCTTTCTTTCTCTTTCTTTCTTTCTTTCTTTCTTTCTTTCTTTCTTTCTTTCTTTCTCTCTTTCTTTTTTTTTGCATGTATCTGACCAAATTTCCCAGCATCATTTATTGAAGAGACAGCCTTGACTCCATTGTATGCTCTTGCCTCCTTTGTCAAATATTAATTGAGTATATTGGCATGGGTCTCTTCCTGGGTTCTCTGTTCTGTTCCATTGGTCTATATGTCTATTCTTGTACCAGTAACAGGCAGTTTTGAGAACCATGGCTCTGTCACGTAGCTTGATATCTGGTATTGTGATTCCTCCAGCTTTGTTCTTCTTTCTCAGTATTGCTATTTGGGGTCTTTTTTATTCCACATGAATTTTTGGATAGTTTGTTCTAGGACTGTGAAATATGCCATTGGCATTTTAATGGAGATTGCATTGAATATGTAAATTGCTTTTGGTTTTGTGGACACTTTAATGATGTTGATCCTACCGATCCAGGAACATGGTATATTCTTCCATTTGCTTATGTCTTCCTCTTTCTCTTTTTTCAATGTCCTGTAGTTTTCAGAGTACAGGTCAGAAATTTTACTACCTTAGTTAAGCTTATTCCTAGGTATCTTAAGTTTTTGGTGCAATGGTAAATGAATGAGATTATTTTTTCATTTCTCTTTCTGTAAATTCATTGTTGGTGTATAAAAAGGCCATAGATTTCTGGGCATTAATTTTGTTTCCTGCTACATTGAAAAATTCATTTATTAGATCTAGTATTTTTTTTGATGGAGTCTTTGATGTTTTCTATGTATAGTATCATGTCATCTGCAAATAAGGATAGTTTTACTTCTTTTCCAATTTAGATGCCTTTTATTTCTTCTTCTTGTCTGATCACTATGGCTAGCACTTCCAGTACTATGTCAAACAGGAGTGTTGAAAGTGGGCATATTTGTCTTGTTCCTGTTCTTAGGGAAAATGAGTTTAGTTTTTGCCCATTGAGTATGATGTTGGCTGTATGTTTGTCAGATAGGGCTTTTATTATGGTGAGGTATGATCCCTCTATTTCCACTTTGCTGAGAGTTTTTATCAAGAAAGGTGTTGGATTTTGTCAAATGCTTTTTCTGCATCAATTGATATGATTATATGGTTTTTAGCTCTCAGATTGTTTATGTGATGTATCACATTTATTGATTTGTGGATATTGTACCATCCTTGCATCCCTGGAAAAAACCCCACTTGGTCATGGTGTATGATCTTCCTAGTGTAATGCTAGATCTTATTTGCTATAATTTTATTGAGCATTTTAGCATCTATGTTCATCAAGAATATTGGCCTATAGTTCTCTTTTCTTTGTGGTGTCTTTATCTGGTTTGGGAATTTGGCTTCATAGAAAGAGCTTGGAAATGTGCCTTCCTCTTTAATTTTTAAAGAATAGTCTGAGGAGGCTAGGTTTTAGTTCTTTGAATGCTTGGTAGAACTCCCTTGTAAAATCGTGAGGACCAGGGCTTTTATTTGCTGGAAGATTTTTGATTACTTCTTCAATTTATTCAGTAGTTTTTGGACTGTTCAGGTTTTTATTTTTTTATTTTATTTTTCCTGATTGAGCTTTGGAAACTTGTATTTTTCTAAGAATATTTCCATTTCATCTAGGTTATCTAGTTTGTTGGAATAGAGTTGTTCATAGTAATTTTTCATAATCCTTTGTATTTCTGTGGGGTCGGTTGTTACTTCTTTCATTTATGATTTTATTTATTTGGGTCCTCTCTCTTTGCTTCTTCTTTTTTTAAAAAAAAATGTATTTTATTGATTTTTTTACAGAAAGGAAGGGAGAGGGATAGAGAGTTAGAAACATTGATGAGAAAGAAACATTGATCAGCTGCCTCTGGCACACCCCCCACTGGGGATGTGCCCACAACCAAGGTACATGCCCCTGACTGGAATCAAACCTGGGACCCCACAGTCCACAGGCCGACGCTCTATCCACTGAGCCAAACTGGTCAGGGCTCTCTTTGCTTCTTGATGAGCCTGGCTAGAGGTTCATCAATCTTGTTTATCCTTTCAAAGAACCAATTCCTGATTTTATTGATCCTTTGTATTGTTTTTTTTGTTGTTGTTTTTGTCTCTGTGTTATGTATTTTTGCTCTGATCTTTATTATTTCCTTCCTTCTGCTCACTCTGGGCTTTTCTTGTTGCTCTTTTTTTAATTCTCTGAGTTGTAGGATTAGATAATTTATCACCTTTTTTAAGTGTAATTTCATTGGCATCCAACTGAATCTGAGAAGGGGAAAGTCAGGGAGGTACACCTAGATGGATATGCCTCAGAAACTGCCCACTCCCCCTTTTCAGCTCTGATTCAAATAGAATACAAACAGTTGCTTCTAGATGTAATTTAAATGATAATCAAGTTTTTATGTGTATAAATAAGGCATGGAAAGAAACTTCAGCAATTCTAAAAAACAAGCCCAATGCAAGTTAATAGAAACCACAGAGTGGAGGCAACTGGTTGTGCATACTGACAGTAAAATAATATGTTTGAAAGATCTCAGGCTCAGAGGAATTTTTCTGAATTATTAACTACATTATGTTTTTTTTAAATTTCTGTCTTCACCTATTTTACTGGTATATGTTTATTGGATCAAGAAAACACATAATCTGAATTTCTGTTATAAAAATATCTGTAGCACCACCTTTTATTCTCAGTTTTTATAAAAAGACTAGAGGTCCAGTGCACAAATTTGTGCATGGGTGGTGTCCAGCCAGGCTGACCTGAATGGGGCCAATCAGGACCAGGCTGGTGGGAGGGAGGGAATGGGAGTTTGGCCGGCTGACCCTGCCCTCAATTGGAGTTCGGGTGGCCAATTGGGAGTGGGGCTGGCCAGGGGAGGGGCCATGGGAGGTTGGCTGGTCCCACCCCTGATGGGGAGGCATGGGAGGTTGGCTGGCTGGCCCCACCCCCTATCAGGGTTGGGGGCTAATCCCAATTGGGGCTGGCTGGGGGGAGGTGCCATGGGGCAGTTGACCAGCTGACCCAGTCCCTTGATCAGACTGGGGGGCTGATCAGGGGCAGGGATTGGCTGGGGGAAGGGGTCATGGGTGGTTGGCCATCTGGCCCCACCCCAGATCAGGGTGGGGGGGCCAATTAGGGGCCTGACCAGCTGGGATAGAAAACCACAGGCAGTTGGTGGGAGCTAACAAGGACCCTGATCGGGCAATTGTCCACAATAGTGTGCATAATAGTGACTGGTCTTTCCAGTAGTTCTGTTGTTCCCATCACTTGGCTTTTATATATAGACTAGGGGCCCGGTGCACAAAAATTTGTGCACTTAGGGTGGAGGGAGTCCCTCAGCCCGGCCTGTGCCCTCTCACAGTCTGGGACCCCTCAGTGGATGTCCTATGATGGCCCCAGTCTGCCAGGCGCCTTGTGTGTGTATGTGTGTGTGTGTGTCACCACTGGAGACCTGCCCCCAGCCGCATCTGAGGCTCGGAGAAGTCCTCCTGTGTGTGTCTACCTGCTGGAGGCCTGTCCCCAGGCACACCATCAAGGCTTGGAGCAGGAACCCCCTCTATGTTGATCTCTCAGACTCTTGCCCTCCCCTGCATGTTGTTCTCTTTTTTGAGCTGTGGCCAGGGCTGGGTGCTGCCTGCCTCCCAAGCTTGCCTACTGCCCATCTTCCTCCAGCCACCAGAAAGCAGGGAAAACCCCGCCTCGTGGTCAG
>PVJC01016118.1:0-34112 GCA_004026665.1 Murina feae
GGGGGGCGTTAGTTAATCTGAGCATCAAAACTATGAATATCAAACGAACTGATTTCAGGACCTTAGAAGTTTGTGTTGAAGACTTAACGGCATTTGCTATTTATGTAACCTGTTAGAGGAGAGCATGAATGAAAAGGTTGAAGAAGCCCTAACCGGTGTGACTCAGTGGATAGAGCGTCAGCCTGGGGACTGAAGGGTCCCAGGTTCAATTCCGGTCAAGGGCATGTACCTTGGTTGCGGGCACGTCCCCAGTGGGGGGGTGGGGGGGGTGCAGGAGGCAGCTGATCAATGTTTCTCTCTCATCAATGTTTCTAACTGTCCCTCTCCCTTCCTCTCTATGAAAAATCAATAAAATATATATTTTTTAAAAAAAAGAAAGAAAAGATTGAAGAACACTTTCCATGCTACTCTCATAGGAGACGATAATCTATATATATAATAGCCCAGCAACCGAACGGTGCAATGACCAGAACAACCAGTACAGCCAGTGGGTCAGTCACTATGACACGCACTGACCACCAGGGGAGCAGACGCTCAATTCAGGAGTGCCCCCACAGTGGGACTGCCACTCAGCTGACCAGGATGAGCTGCATTCCCAGAGCAGGCCCATCCCACAGGCTCTGCCCCCCATCAGTGCATGAATCCGTGTACCCGGCCTCTAGTAGATGGATAAGAGGGAATAATAGAAAGACTGAAAGCTGGTAAGAAGTACAGAAATGAACTGTAAGAATTAGGAAGGTGGAGGAATATCGGACAGAGAAAAGATAAGTCGGGAAAGCCCAACAGAATTTCCTCTTTTAGAGATTAACTGCCAACCTCCTGATGAAGTAAGACCATCCTGGACTGACTGCTAAGAACTTAAAGGTTCTTACTTTTGGGAAGAACACAGCTAGTTCCTCAAAGGGAAGATACTCATCAAGGCTAAGTCCCTTCTGGGGAGCTCAGACCTGACCAAGCAATTGCGTAGCTTTGTGGTCTTAGAACATATATCCCAGATGGGCAGAGAGTCCCACAAGGCTCATCGAGTCCACAAATAGCTACTTACTTCTGATGATTAACTGGCATAAATGACAAAATTGAAAAAAATAACTGAAATGTGCCTCTAAAAATTCTACTGTTCTAGTTAGAAATCTGAAGGGTAAAAAAAAACTGGGAGTAATATTTCTCTCTTTTATTTCTCTTTATCCCCTTTTCTAGTTATTTTTGGCATTGAGGAAAGAAAAGAGGTCAAAGTTGAAACTACATAAGAACTCAAAAATGTCTTTTGTGGTCACTGCTGTAACTCCAGAGCCTAGCACAAAACCTGGGAAATGTCCTTTTTTGCATGCAGAAAGTGAATGGATGGCTATGTGGGTTATATAAAAGAGAAATGAGTTAGTTTTCTGATTTAATTTTGGTTTTAGTTTTAGTTTTTAAAATAGAAGGTTGGAATGACTAGAGTGGAAATTACAATTTAAGGTATCAATTAAGACAGTTTATAACACACTTCATTTAATACTTTCAAATACAAAGAGAATTGCATTCCAGGATACTAAAAAATTCATGGGTGCAATCTCAGAGCTACTCTTATTAATATTCAAGCAATCATGAACAGTGAAAGAGGTGGGAAAATAGTCAACTTTAGAAATGGGGAGAGGTAGATGCTGGGAAGGACAAACATAGGTTTGATGCCAATCCACAACCAAATTAACATTAGGCATTAAGAAAAGATGGCAATAATTATGAGAAGCCATCAGTATCAACCCCACCCCCCAAATGATTCGGAAATTAACTTGAAACAATATGACTACCATTATTAAATATAATTTTTAAAAGAAAACCTAGAAGGGGAAATTAAACTTCTAAGTTCTATTTTAAAACTCATTCTAAGCAATAATGATGAAACTCAAATGGCAATATTTTAAAATTAGGAAAGTTAATCCATGAAATATAATAAATTTAATATTTGATTTTAAAATATCACAAAAAGTGTGGAGGAAGGGAATATCATATAATATGTGGGGCTTGAGATAATATTATGAAAGGAAAACAACATAACTATGTTCCAGGAAAATTAAAGAAACATAAATGTTTTCATTTAATCAAATAATCTAGGAAAAGCAGTTTAAACATAAGAGATGATCACTTTGGAAGGTTTGAAGCAATGAAATATATATACATACACTCTAATAAAAGAGTAATATGCAAATTAACCATCACTCTGAGACATCTAAGCCACGCCCACCAGCCAAGCCACGCCTGCCAGCCAATCAGAGCAACTGTATGCAAATTAACCACCAAAGATGGTGGTTAATTTGCATACACAGGCGAGCGAAGACTAAAGACAGTATAGAAGGAAACCAAGTGCTGCAGAAGGGAGCTAAGGCAGCGGAGATGATGAAGAAGGGAGGGAGAAATGGGGGTGGGGGGGGCCGAGGTGGCAGAGACGGGAGTTGAGGTGGCAGAGATGGGAGCCGAGGCGGGCTTCGCTCCCTTCTCTGCTTTGCTCTGGCTCAGGAAGCCCTATTCTTGCAGGAATCTTCTGCAACGGGCTACTAGTATATATATATATATACACACACACACACACACACACACATTTTTATCTTTATTGTTGATAGTATTACAGATGTCCCCTTTCTTTTTTTTTCCTATTGAGCCCCTTCACTTGGCACCCACCCCACCCCTCCCAGGCCTTCACTACACTATTGTCTGTGTCTTGGGCTATGCACATATGCATATAAGTTTCCCAGTTAATCTCCCCTCACCCACCTCCCCACCCCATGAAATTAGACAGTCTGTCCCATGGCTCTATATCTCTGGATCTATTTTGTTCATCAGCTTATTTTGTTCATTAGATTCCACATATGAGTGAGATCATGTGATACTTATTTTTCTCTGGCTTATTTCGCTTAACATAATACTCTCCAGGCCCATCCATGCAGCTGCACATGGTAAGAGTTCCTTCTCCAGGTATGCTTTTATATAATTAATATTAATTAAGCAATGACTCTAAATCAGGCACTATTCTAGGTACTAGAAAGTCAGGGGTCAACGGGCCAGCCAGGGCCCATGCCCTCAAGGAGCCTGCATTCTGGGGAGAAGAGGCAAATATTAAACAGATAAACAGATCAGGAGAAAAAACAATTCTGGAGACTGCTCCTATGATAGGAAAGCCATTAGAAAATGTTCAGAACACAAAAAAAGAAACATGACTGAAAATCAAATATCTGCATCAAAAATGAGAGAGAGGAACAATTCCTTAATGATCTCAAAATGCACACATATATTTTTAGAAATTCCCTGTAGAACTCCAATTGCTCAATGATCAAGTCTCACACAAACACAATTTGTACAGGAGAAAATACAAATAGGAAACAAATGTCTGGGAAAATGTTCAAACTAACTTGTAATCAAGAAATGCAAATTTAAGCAACTTTTTAACATCTGCTAAGTTTAAAAAAAAATGCTTGAAAAAATAAAAAGCAGACTTACAGGAAGGATGACAACATAAACACGGGCTCCATTCCCCTCCAGGAAAATCACTGAAATGACCAAAGAGAAAGGGGATGGGGCAAGGGCAGGAAGACAGTCATCAGCAGGAAACCAAGGAATGGTTGCCAACCACATATGAATCACAACATGGGGGAATTTCTGCCAGTTTCAGTACCAACTATAAAAAGAAATAACTAACTTTCCTCAAAGGCAACTGAAGGAGGGAAGGGAAGGAAATTATAGCAAAGCCCATGATCAGGTCAAGAGCAGATGGAAGATACCTTCTCTTGGAGTTAATGTCTCTATAGTGGGGCCAGTCTGCAAACCTGCTAGCAAGAAAGGGAAGAGAAAGCATCATGCCACTCGCAGCCATTCTCACAGTGGCTCTAGTCAGGTGAATATGGGCTTGAGGGAGGACAGTCTCTTGATTTGAAGGGGTGAGGTCTAGAAGCAAAGACTACTGTGGAAGAGATGTGGATTAATCAAATATGAATAACAAGGAAAGGCAGCAGTTGGGGAGAATGTATTTGTAGCCACATCAAGCAAAAAGCCTACAGGTCAGAGGGTTTTTTTTCCCAACTGAATTATTTCTAGCAGCATTCCTTTGCCCTAAGCCTAAGACTCAATACAGAATCGGAAAGACCTCTCACCAAGGGACTGGATATTCCTTCAACTCAGTGAGGCCATCACTTTTGCAGTAGTTTCAACAGAGAAAAACGGTACTAAGTACCCCGCATTTTGAGGTTCATGGCTCATGGGGCCTACCTACCTTTGCTGGGTCGACAAAGATTTACCTGTTCCTATGTTGTTACCTCATCCAGCCCTCCACTTATTTTTTATGAGGAGAAGCCAAACAGCATCCAAATAACTATAGGAGGCAGATGACCCATTATTTAGGGACAGCGGGTCTGGATAGAACTTCTCCCATTCAAAGATGAGTAGAGAGAAAACCACCTGTATGAATCTAAAAGACAACTGGAAGTAATGCAGGAAGCATGCAGGTTCTAGAACCAGAATCCCAGTTCTACCATTTACTAGCCATGCAACCTGGGGCAAGATGCTTACCTTTCTATGCCTCATGTATAAAATGAGGGTACTCATCGTGAAGAAAATGAAGATCATGAAGATTAAACAAGCATCTAAAAACTAAAATTTTTGGCACATGATAAATGTTAGGTATTGTTAATATCATCACCATTTTCATATGCCTTTGCAAAAACTTGCAACTAATAAAAGAGAACTAAATGCTGGATGCATTATCAGTGCTTTTTACTAAGTATTTCTGGTTGTTCTCCCAAGCACATGTATGTCCCACCTCCTTTAGAATTAGGGAGGATGGTGTGAATTGATTTGATCATTGAATGTGAGTGGAAGTCATGTGTATCACTCCTGGAAGACAACCTAAGAATTAGTATGTGAACTTGCCAAGCTTATTCTCCCATTATCATAAGAAACTTCCAAATAGTGGCTACTCCATCAGCTTGTATCCTGAAGTGGGGATAACTTGAAACAGAGCTCCAACCACCTGCTATAGCATAATTGAAAAATAAAAGCTTGTATTAAGCCACTAAAACACTCAGATTTTTTTGTTATTGTAGTATAACCTAGCCTATACTTACTTATAACAGAAGTAAAAAGTAAATGAGGAGAATGTTTTTAAAAACTTATCTTCAGGAAAGAGTGGAAAACAAAGTAGACAATAATTGTTTTATACACCCAGAGACAATAAAGTAAAATAGTTCTATGAAACAACAGTAAAAACGTAAGATGACAAGGTATCTGCTATATATTGAGTGTTTATGTGTCCCCCCCCCCCCCGCCTTTCCCCATTTGTATGTTAAAATCCTAACCTCCAATGTGATGGTATTTGGAGGTGGGGCCTTTGGGAGTTGAATAGGTCATGAGGGTGCAGCCCTCATAAATGGATCAGTGCCTTACAAAAGGGTCCCCAGAGAGCTCTCTCACCCCTTTCCAACATGTGAGGACCCAGCAAGAAATAGCTGTCTATGAAGTAGGAAGAGTAGCCTGACCAGGCACCAACCCTGCTAGAGCCTTAATATTGGTGCTCCCAATATCCAGAAATGGGAGAAATAAATATTTGTTGTGTAAGCCACACAGTCTACAGTATTTGGGTTATAGCAGTCTGAAAGTACTAAGACAGAATCCTGACATGATTAGCAAGGAGGTAGCAAAATCAAAGAAAGAAAATCAGGAGTAAGTGTGGCAAGAGTCGGGTCAGAACTGACACTGGCATGTGTGTCATTGGAGTTGGGGCCCAGCTCAGAGTTCAGAAAGTGATCACGGATCTGCCCTAAGATTACCACAAAAATGTTCCCTGAAGTATTGTTTAGAATGGAGAAAATAATATGCTAGGAATCACCTACTACCAAGAATAGAGAATTTGGTCAACAAACTTATGCAAACCCTTATACACTATACAATAGGTTTTTTCAGCACCAATGGAAATGTTCCATCTCTGTGATGTACAATATAGTAGTCATGAGTCACATGTGGCTGGTGTCACAGGAAACTGAACTGTCAACATTATTTACTTTGATTCCATTTTAATTAACTTTAAAAGCCACATTGGCTAGTGGCTGCCAAAAAGGGCAGCTCATATTTAAAATGATAACATAGATCTGTTTTTGGTGACATAAAAATGTTCATAATAGATTGCTAAGGTTGGTCATATAGAGAGCATTTCCAACTAACCTTCTTGTGTGTGTGCATGAGTGTGTGTGTTCACACCCAGATAACTGCGGACTCCACATCAAGATGTCATCGTGGGTACTGAATAGGGGCAATATGGATTTCTTCTCCTGTATTGTCTGAAATTCCAAAAGGAGATTGCAATATTTTTGTAAAGTACAACTTATTTTCATTTGCAATATTTTCCCAAGGTACAATTATTTCCATTTTTAAAAAAACACAATTTCAAAAGCTACATCTTGTAATAGTGAAGGAAAACTGCTGATGGTATTGCAATTTGATATACTTACTTGGATAAATATGTCTCTACCTCAAAAACGTATCCTAAAATAACTCTCAAAAGTAGGAAAAAAGATTCCTTCAAAAATCTTGTCGCGGGGGAATAATTATTTCATATTATTTTGCAACAAGATAATTATGACTCTCTTGAAAAGTGTCTATGGATTAAAATGGAAAGTGAAAAGGAAAAAATGTTAAAAGCTGACTTAGGGTAGTAGAACGCTGTTTTATTTTCCTTTAATGTTGTAATATTATTCTCTCAATGAATAAATCTTTGTAAAAGAGCTAGTGTATCAAAAGGATAAACAACTAATGTCTAAAAAGTAATATCCTGGTCCTCAGTGACTTAACACAAGTGAGGTTTATCAGTCATTTATATCACAGTGTGATGCAGGTGGGTCAACTGCCTGAACAGCTGTTTCTTGTCATCTCTTGGCCTCCACTGTCACTAAGAAAAGGAGGAGAGAGCATAGAGGAGCATAGACCGCCATGCAGGGAGTTTGATGGCCAGACCTTCATTCCCTAGACCAGAATCCAGCGATGCAGCCCACACCCAAATGCAAGGGACATTGGTAAATGTAATCGTCTTTTGTCAGAAGAAGAATGGGATCCAGAAGTATCTAGCCAGTTGCTGCTAAACTGTCAAGTCAAGCCAAATTCATTTGCTTTCTTGGTAAGTTTGTGAGGTAGATCAATTACCAAGATGGATACTGCTACTGGAATGCCAAAGACTATATTTTAGAAAGTGTTTTAAATATTCTTTAAAAATCACAAGTCTATTCAGGTTGCTCTAACAAGATGCCACACAGACGGTATGGCTTAGACAGCACACATTTGTTTCTCACTGTGCTGGAGACTGGGAAGTCCAAGATCAAGTTACCTGCAGATTTGGTGGATGATAAGAGCCCATTTCCTGGTTCTTTGATGGCTGCCTTTTTGCTATAACTTCACAAGTCAAACAAGGTGACAGAGCTTTCTGGGGTCTCTTTTATAAGAGCACTAATGCCATTCTTGAGGACCCTGCCCTCATGAATTAATTACTCTCAAAAGGCCCCACTTCTTAATACCATCACAGAGTGTTTAGGATTTAATATATGGACTCTGGGGAGACACAAACATTTGGTCTATAGCAATAATTATTATCCATGTTTCTACCACTCACAATTGACCATTTTTAATCTTTTGTAATATAACCTTTTGTTATGATATCATATTGTACTGTACATCAGTCTGCACATTGCCTTTGTCATTAATATGTTTAACAACAGTCAGTGTTCATACTTAGCATTCTAATTCATTTTTAATTGCAGTAATGTACTTATTGTATAAATATATCACATGCTATTTATCTATTTATCAATTATTAGATATTATGGTTATTCCTAATTTTCTCTAGAACAATTCTGCAAGGCACATCCATCAACACCATGTCATTTTAGTCATATATGAGAGGATATATGCTTAAAAGTAAAATTGTAAGCTCAAAAACACTCATTTTTTTTGCAATAATTCAAACATGTATAACTTGTACATATGTATGTAGGAAACACACCTATATCAAATTTGCAGATGACACAAATTCAGAAGGGAGAGATGATATGATAGATGACAAACACTGATGTTCAAACCTTACATAAATTAGAATACTGGGTCATAACCACCAAGATGGAATTTAAGGAAAAGATAAAATTGGATATTTAGCTGAAAGGATTAAATGCCCATTGCATTAGGCAGAGATGTAACTAGACAGTAGTTTATGTGAAAAATGTCTATGGATGTTAGTTAACCCATACTATACTATGAACCAACAGTGATACTGTTTAGACGTCAAAAATGTATAGTAGTGCAGCTATACTGGCAGGAGAATATGCTTTACAGAGGCTCAACTCCAAACATAATTAAACTTTCCCAAGTCAGAACTCTATGGCATTCAAATGAAACCAATTCATATTAACACTAGAGGACCGGTGCACAAATTTGTACATGGGCGGGGTCCAGCCAGCCTGATCCTTCCCCCCCCTACTAACTCCCCCAATCAGGCCAGGCCAGCCCGGAGGAGGGGCCACAGGCAGTTGGCCAGCCAGCGCAGCTCCCTGGTCAAACTCCCCTGGTAAAAGGGGACAGTTTGCCTATTAGCCTTTTATTAAATAGGATAAGCAAAAAGGAGAAAGCAGTCACGTAACATACTGCACTGCAGTGAGGATGGGGTTGGACTAAGGCTAAATCCAGGGCTTCACATGCTGCTATGACTCCCTTTCACTCTCTCTCATCAGTGCATTTCTCTGCCTGCTGGTTTATCCTCTAAGCTATCAACTGCATGAGGCTGGCCATGGTGAAAGCAAATCTAGATGATTCCTATCTGTCATTTCAATTCAGGAACTCCCAGTGAAGGTCTCTACTTGGCCCAATGCAGTACACTGAATATTTATGTCCCACCCAAAATTCACATGTTGAAATCCTATCCCTCCTGAATGGAATGAGCGCCCTTATAATGGTACCCCAGAGAGCTCCCTCACCTTTTTCTTTTTCCTGCCATGAGAGAATACAAGAGGTCAACCATCTGCAACCTGGCACGAAGTTTTAACCAAAATCCAGCTGTGCTAGCACCCTGAACTTCAATTTTCCACCTCTAGAATAATGATAATTAAAATCCTACTGTTTATAAGCTGCCAAATATTTGGTAATTTGTTATAGCAGACCAAGCTTACTAAGAGACTACCAGTGTGGGTCTTATACCTACACCTTGGGGAAATCAGGATGGCAGCCTGAATCAAGGATTAGAGCAGGAGAGAAACAACTGCTTCATAGTCTTAGGAGGATTGTGGTTGAACAGGAAGCCGATCTGCATCTTTTAAAGTTATTGTCCTTCACCCTGAAGTCATTGGCATAGAGTTACCTACAAGTATCTTTAATCACTTTCCTTGCTTTTCTTAGAAATCCCTTCTGATCCTGCTGGATGGCTGTGTGGTCAACATTACATAGACAGTGAGTCACAGATACAGAAGGGACAAGTCAACAAAAATATGTGGTATTTTATTCACTATGTGATTTTTCTTCTATTGGTTTTATACTTTTAAGATTTATAAATGTAGAATAGTTACTTATTTGTCATGGCTGATATCAAACAAAGTACTCCATGAGTTGAATAAAGCCCCTGTAAATTATTGTGGCAAAAATAATCAGAACACCTGCTTGAACTAGTGTCTGGATCGTTACCAAACTTGATATTTATTGAGCTCCGACTGTGTGCAAGCCCATAGGTGCAGGTCTATACCGAGGGATTTATGACCTCACAGGGCCAACCAAACCACACAAATAAGAATCAGGAAAGATGGATCACATGCAGGGGAGAGACTTAATGTCCTGATCAACAGTTCACTTAAGAGAAGGGCTCAGAATCCAGGCAAGAAAAAGATGCCTGGAAGAAGTAGGATTTTAAACAGAGCACAAAGGAATAAAAGCAATTGGTAAGAAACAGAGAGAAAAATAAACCTAGGACACAGACTCACATTTAAGAATATTCGCTGGACACTCTGTATCATTGGGTTTAAAACAAGACCCAGACGCAGAGTCACTTGGAAAACCTAAAAAAATAAGGATCCTGGGCCCCAACCCCCAACATTCTCATTCAGCCCATCTCAGCAGAGTTTCATGATTTATACTTTTAATAATAACTGGTAATCTACAGTACTATGTGGCAGACACTTCTAACTATTTTATGTATAATATTAACTCTCTAAATCCTCATCGTAACCATATGAATTAGGCACTGCTAATATCTTTTATGATAAGAAAACCTTAACCCAGAGAGGCTCAGTGATAGGACTAAGATGATACACTGTTAGGCTTTGAACCCAGGCAGTCAGTATTCAGTGTCTTGCCTTTAAGTACTGTGCTCTACTGATTACGAGAGAGAAAGAGAGGGGGGGGGGGGGGGGGGAGGGAGGGAGGAAGAATATGATGCTATGAAGCTCCTAGATAATTCCAATAAATTCAGTTGTTGGACCAGCATTTGGGAAGCAAGCCACTGTAAAACATGAGAAAATTGTCATTAAGTTCTACTTAAGGAATGGACTCTATTATTTAGTGCCTGGCACATAGTAGACACAAAATGTTATTGAGCAAATTCCAAGTGGAAGGAGTCTACAGAAGCCAGGCTTTGCAAGGGGGAATCTACTGAGCCACCAAGGCAAAAAGAAATTGGGACAAACAGAGTGCCTCACACCACGTTTCCTGTCCCCATTAAAGGAATGTGCCAAGAATTAGAGAATAAGAGAGGCATTATTCTGATCCTATGTCTAATTGTCCTGCCCAGCCCTTAACCTTTTACCTATTGATGCCATTTTGGTATCTTAATTATTTGGAGAAATAAGGCTCTTGACTTTTTTCTCTCAGCGCTTCCTTCTATCTTTTTCAGAATCATCACAGATTATTAAGGGGATGTAAAACTCCACGTAGTTAATTTTCCTGCTTGTTTAGAAAGCCAATAAATTATTTTTACATAATAGATACTTTTTGGATGGATGGATGGACAGGCATGAGGATGAACAAAGACGTGCATAGATGTGTAATAGCTAACCATTACTCATGTCTCTGTGCTTTTGGCAAGAGTATGTCTTCCTCTAATGACATGCGACGTGGTGTTAGGATTAAGTGCACAGTCTTTGGAATTAGGCACTTAGGTTTAAACCTGTCTCCACCATTTTACTAGCTGTGTGACCTTGGGCAAGTGACATAACAACCTCAGTTTGTTCTTTTCTAAAGTGGGCATAGTAATATCACTTAAATTGGTGGTAATAATACTTCCAAGATGTGTTGTGAGATAATGTATGTGCTAAGCACAATGTCCGACACATTCCAAAAAATATTCAATTATTGATAATGATGTTACAAGAAATACACCAAATTGTTTGTTTGAAATTGCCCTTCTAATATCATTTCAGGGGAAAACTTTGCAAGTGTTATCTCTTCTGAGAGGGAAGACTTTTTGGGACAAAAAAAGGCAAATGGCAGACTTTATTCAGATCAACATAGAAGGAAAGAAGGAAAGAATGGAATGAGGGAGGGAGATATGATAAAAATAAAAAAACTTTCCTCCTCTGAAAATCACATCAACATTTCTTCTTACTCATGCAATTCAAAAGATGTAGCTCCCAGTGATGAAGTCATTCCAATGGTCATTCTTAGCAAGGAAAGGAAACAGTCAGTTCCTGAGAAAATGGTTTCAATCTCTACTAAGTCTCCAGGGTTAATATAGTCAGTGTTCAGAAGAGAGAACATTTCAAGGTTGTGAATGAAGAGGTCACCCCAACCAGAGAGTCCTGTTAATGTCCTCATGGTTACGTTTGTTCTAGATATGCATATTGCTTATTTATTCAAGTATTCATGTTAGTGCATCAGAATCAGTCTAGACAAACCTCAATTTGAATTCCAGCTCCAACATTTATAGTTGCATGGCCTTGGGAAAGTCACAAACAAGAACACATTTCAGCCTCTTCACATAGAAAGGGAAAAGCATGATACTACCTTTGCATTCGTATATTGGAATGATTAAATAAGGTCACACGTGCAAAATACATAGCCCATACAGTAAGCACTCAGTAAATATTGGCTATATGCCTGCTCACTGTTATTATTATTGCCATAATACTTTCCGTGTCTTTCCTTTACAAAATACCTAATACCTTTGGACATCATTGCAAACACAACACAGCCTACAGCGTGGGATCTGCCTGACTTTTGCTTTGCTCAGGGCATACCTGAAGCCCACCCAGCCAAACAAACTCACTACTTCTTTCTCCTCCACACTCTGTAACTGGAATATTTTCTCTTTGCCAAAATGCCATCAGGCCTTCTCCTCTCCCTTCATACAAAGTCCTTAACACCCTACTTTTTCCAGAAATCATTTACTCCAACCTAACTGGAATGAAGAAAGATTCCCTTTCTTCATCCAGCACTGTTTTTTTGACTTGTAATTCCATTTCAACAAAACCACTAGCACTGATGCATATATACAATAAATAATTCATTAGAAATGTATATTTGTTTGATGCTTATAAACTTGCAGTATGTCTGCAGAGTCTACTATATCAATCAAGGAAATAAGGGAACTCTCAGTTACCAAGAGTGAAGAGAAAATTCTTCTTCTTAACAGGTAAAAATTAAAGGAGTGTGCAGATCAATCTTGGAAATACAGAATGCTGGCACAGCAAGGGGCCTTAGAATGTATTTATTTTAACACTCTCAGTTTATAAATTAAGTTCCAGTGTATTATAACATGGCTATAAAAGTCTAAAATTCGAGGGAAGCCAAATGCTGAGAAGGAAAATAAACAATAGGAATGGCAAAGCCAGGTACACAATGGTGGTGGTTAAAACCAGGAAGTCATTTAGAATATTATTTAGCAATCATCACCATCATCATCACCACCATAACAACAATGAGTAATCATGGCTACAATTTGCCAACGATGATCTTATTTGGTGCCGAACGAAGTGTTTTACATTTATGTAGAAAGATAACCATGGGGAAGACTGAATAACTCAGGCTTTGAGAACTGGATCCATGATTGTATGACATCTTTTCTGACCATGGGCTTAAACGGTAGTGTTATAAGCGAAGATGGTGTTTGTTCAGAAGATGGCATTTGGTCTACTAACTCTGTGGACCATCCTAGGAAGTGTTTCACCTGGGGCAGGAAATAGCAGGACTTCAGTGGTAGGTTCTAGAGCACAGCAAAGGAACATCTTCCTGCCTCCCTACGCCTCCCCACACACACACCAAGAGGAAATTTAGTCTGATTCCAAGAATTGGAGATTCTAATCTCTCCCTGTGGTTGTGGGAAGCTGCACTTGGCCATGTGGGAGCAGGGTAAGAATAAGGCTCATTTAGGGTAAGAATAAGGCTCACAGTAGTAAAAGCTCGTGTCACATCTAAGTTGCACCTCTTTGTTGCACTGCAATTCCAGGGTCCCTGGGCTTTCATCTTGCCTGTTTCGATTGTGCTGGAAGGATTCAGGAAACAACATGGGCAGAACAAGTCTTCTTATCCAAAACTAGAGTGGTGGGAGCAGAAGATACATTTTGCAATGGGACGGCCATCTCAGGAGAGACCCTCAGCTGTACAGCACCCGCTGCTCCTTGGAAACCTTTGTTCTTTAAAGCCTGCTACACACAAATGCCTCATGTTCCAGAAAAGCCTGGGAAAACAAAGTAAAAGGGAAGGAGCTTCACTATGAGGTGGAGAGTGGATGAAGAGAAAAGATTGACCAAATGAGTTGAGAACGAAGCAAAACAGAACACTTGGCATGCGCAGGAAATGGAGAATGTGGTAACCAGGAGATGCGTATGTGCTATGTGAATACCTACAGGTAGAGGGGGCAGGAACATTCTGGATTACCAACCTTACATGCAACAACAGCTTGGGACATTTTTTTTTTTAATTCTGATTCTTCCTCCCTCAAAGCTTGCGATTGGCATTTTGGGCCATCTCTTATAAGGAAGGTGCCAGGATGCTTCTCACCGCTCCCCAAATTCCCCGGTTGTCTTCAAATAGCCCGAGCAGAGTCGCCGCCTCCTCACTGCCTTCTCCACCAAGACCCAAACTGAAGCACAAATTGGGAACTAGATTTTACTATTTCCTGATACTGGAGAAGGATTGCGTGATAGGCTCTTTGCTGAGTTTCTCTATTGAACAAGGTTGCTGGTAGTCCTGGGTTTCCTGGGCCCAGATCTCAAACTCAGGTGAGTTGTGGCTGCACCCAGAGCTGGAGGACAGCTCCGGCCCGGACAGCAGCCTTCCATTGACACTTCCGTGCCTGGCTGTGGAATCCTCAGGATAGTAGCAGTGAGAGGGGTGTGGGAATCCAGCGCAGAAATTCTACCCGATTCCTATAATATGCTTTACAGAGCTCTGGCCACCACAGTTATCTGACTGGAACTCACCTTGGCGGGTTTTGTTTTGTTTGTTTTTGGTTGTTTTTTTTTAAGAGACGACCTTCTATCTAGAAGAACAGTCTAGTCAATAGTCCTATCATCAAAAATCCGCAGCAGAAGGTACTGTGAAAGAGCAGCGATTGCCCCCTCTGGTCTCACCTCCAATTCTCCTGTAATATTAATAGTGAATGTGGGAGACACCCCTCCCATGACCTAGTCTTGGCACAAAGGGACAGTGGTGGAAGCAGGATAATCTCTGCCATATCAATTTCCTATGTCTGTTCCTCATGCCTACAGGGAGACACCTCTGCTTTCAATGCCTATTAGCAGTTGTGTCTCTTAATCCCTTCCTCCCCTCCCCATCCCCCACTCCACCCGCCTCCGTCAGACCAACAGTGGGTCCAACAGAAGCTTGGCTCCAATTATGTTACGGACACATGATCTGGCTGGACTGGAGCTCATAGTACCACTTGTCTAGGCTGAAAATCGCACTTTCCACCAGCTCAGGGACAAGCAAAGAGTGGCATTCAATAAGGCCTACACTGCAGCCCAGCATGGCAGGGAGTCAAGAAGGACCCACACACCAATTAGCCAGGCAGCTGTGGCCATCAATCAAGTGTGACCTGGGCTCCCAGTATGGAGGTCGAGCTAGGACCCTGCCATGGAAATCACACTGAAAATCCATCCCAGAGGAATTGGGGGCGGGGGGAGGGGGAAGCTAACCCTGCCCATGGCAAAGGCCATCATTTCAGCAAAAGCCTTCGATCCCACAACCTTGACAGGAAGGACCTTGCAACCAGCATGGTACTAAAAATATGCACTGCACTTAGGAAATAATTCTCTGTTTACATTCATTTCTAGGAAGTCCTTGGCAAAGACTTCTACCTTCCCAGGGAAATTAGGCATGAAAATGGCAATAAAGCGTATTGATTATTTATTACTTTCTTTGGAGATGTAGAACCACCTTACTATGTTCGAGACAGGGTTCCTTTGCTCACTGTAGAGTTTCCTTAAGTTTGGCCTAAGGCCCAAGGGGAAGCTGTAAGAATCTGCTACTTGCTTGTGTTTGGCAAAAAAAACCCTCACAAATGCAGTTTAGTTCAGCACTTACTGTCATCCTTATTGTGCTCTTTGTATAACAGGCAACCTCTCCCTGTTACTCTGTGAATTACCATTAACCTGCACCTTTCACACTGTTTTCAGTGCTTACTCTTAGACCTTAGAAACACGCCCAAGCATACCTTCTCCTGGGGCTGTACCTGAGGCCTTCCGCTGTGAATATTAATTAACTGCCGGGGTTACATCCAGGCTCTGCCATTTATTGACCATGCAACATTAGGCAACTTACTTAACCTCTCTGAGCCTCAATTGCATCATCTGTCAGATGAGGATAATAGTAGCTACGAAACAGGGTTGTCACAAGAGCACACAGAACCATGCATGGCACAAGTACTGAATTTTATCTCTTATTATGAGGCTGCTCTGTTCCTCAGCAATTTAATGCCTACTTCCATGGTCCCAGCTGCAGTTACAAAAGGGTTCCTTGAACTCTAAAACGTCACGAGCTGCTCCATGAGTGGGTAATGCAGTGCAGTTGGAGCATGAGGGCAAAGAGCAGAATTAAGATTTCTAGAAAGCCAGCAGGAAGGGTAGAATATGCTTCCAAGTTCATAGGAGCCAACAGTGATGGTGGCCCAAAGCTCCCACCACATGAGAGAGCAAAGGAGCCCTTGCTTCTATAGGGAGAGGTGTAGTGTCCCCAGGTGACAGAAAGGTGGTGAACATAACCTGGACCAGAGGCGTCAGGCAGGGCCCTGGGCCAGCTAAGAAACCAACATGAGGTCAGGAAGACTGTCTCAGTAGGGAAGCTCCTCCCCGTAATCCCTATCCCCTTGCCACTGGAATCACCAGCTAGCCATGCTGCTCCCGCACCCTGGCCTCTGAAGGGCGGGGAAACAGGCCAGTTATTTCAGTACCTGGACACTTGCTCTTGTCTGAGCTCCCATTGTTTTGGCCTTGAAAAGAATTGATCATGAGGGGAACTTACCGTAGCCCAGCACAGACTAAGAAAAAATCCTTAAAACTAGAACACTGGTAAGGTTCACAGGATATTGACAAAAGGAGTCGAGTCCCTGTTGTTAGAGTAGCTGTGGGGTTTCTAACTTTTTTGGCAAATGAATTCTTTCTGCAAGTGGACTTTTCACGTGGAGGCTGAAGGTGTAAAATCACAAAATGCAGGGCCTCTTCAGGCCCTGAAGCAGCTCCAGCATAACTTCCCTCTCCATGAAGCATGCACTTGGAGACATGGCCCCGTGCCTGAGGGACAGACAGAAGCGGGGTCTGGGGCCCATCCTCTCAGGTCCCTGTATTAGTTTCCTAGGGCTGCCTTCACCAACTGCACAAACTGAGTGGCTTACATAATAGGAAACGATTGTTTCACAGCTCTGGAGACTAGAAAGACAAGATCAAAATGCCAGCTGTGCTGGTTCCTTCTGAGAGCTATAAGGAAAATCTGTTCTGTGCTTCTCCCCTGGCATCTGGTGGTTTACTGGCAACCTTTGGTGTTCCTTGACCTGTAGAAGCATCACCCCGATCTCTGCCTTCATCTCCACATGGTGTGTGTGTGTGTGTGTGTGTGTGTGTGTGTGTGTGTCTGTCTGTCTGTCTGTCTATTTCTGCGCCCAAACTTTTATAAGGACATCATTTGTCCTGGCTGAGACTCCACACTAATGTCTACATCTTGAAAACACACGTCTACAGTGATTGGATTTCCAAATAAGCTCAAGTCCTGCAGTGCTGGACATTAGGACTTCAACACACAATTTGGAGGAACATCATTTAACCCACAACAGTCTCCCACTTGGATTGTACTTCCAAAGCTTTCTGCAGTGTTTCCTCTTTAGTGCGCCACTCCCAGCCCCTCCTCCCTCACCCACCTGTATGAGGAGGGCGAGGAGGAGGGCAGGAGCACTGGAACAGGCCAGAGGATAAAAGGCCTTGCAGAAAGCTGAGCCCCACACCTCATATGGGATTGAAGAACAGGATGGAAAAGGGGAAAGTACAGTGAGAAGGTGAAAAGAACATCCATAGTGAGAAATTACAGGATAAAGGGATCAAGGCAGCCATAAGGCTTTAAAGGTTTCCCAAGAAGAGAATGAGCAGTGGCTCTTCATCAAGGACATGCGCACGGCGGACAGAGGGGCTGTCTGTGCAGAGCGTGCCTGGGAATCTAATGTGTGACACAAGCTGCCCTTTCTGCCGCCAACTGCACACGCAAGCTCTCCCCCCTGGTTCAGGAGGCTTAGACCTCCCTGCGTCCGTTCCACACGGGCTACCCCATCTTATAAGGCTACAGATTCCTGATGGGAAATACAGATTCTACACTGGCTTGGAGTACTGCTACTTAGTCAGTTGTTGGATGTCCTGCCCCTGTAATGAAGAACGATGAGACCAAGCGGAACCTGGGTGCGTGCAACCTGAGGAATCCAGAAGGTCAGAGCAGAATTTCTCCCCCATGAGGTAGAAGAAACTATCCGTTAACAGAGAGTCTGCCCTAGGAGAAGGATAAAGGTAATTATCAGAGTAGACTTTGGAAAATGTGGGTGCCCAGGCTGCACCTCAGACCATCTCAAGCAGAATCTCAGGGGCAGTATCCAGGTACCAAGACCAGTGCACTACCAACCGGAACAACCTGAAGTGCTGCTGCTTTAGCAGATGTTAGAGGAAAAACATATATATATATATATATAATATGTTTATACTATACTAGAGGCCCAGTGCACGGATTCGTGAACCTGTGAGGTTCCTTGGCCTAGCTGTGCCCTCTTGCAATCCAGGAACCCCCCAGGGGATGTTGGACAGTAGGTTTTGGCCCGATCCCTGCAGGCTCGATCCAGACAGGGGGGAACCCTATCCTGTGTATTGAGCATCTGTCCCCTGGTGGTCAGTGTGCGTCATAGGTACCGGCTGACCGGTCGTTCAGTTGCTTAGGCTTTTATATATATATATAGATAATACTACTATGCATTATATTAGTATATGTGTGCATATATACACAGATATAATATATAGGGTGCCCCACAAATATATAATTCAATTTTCACTCCTTTTCAGATTTAACTGATTTGAAATAATGGATGAAGCTAGATTAAGCTTTAAACAAATAAAATTTATTCTAGAGTGCCACTAAACTTATTTTTATGGGGGTACATAAAAGATCAAGTTTATAGTACAAATGTTATGCCCAGATGTCGTGATCCCCAAAGACCACCTAGGGAGCCCACATCTGATGCAAACCTGATGCAAAAACATAGTGCCTTTATTTGAGCTAGCTCGGGCTCCATCCCACACACACTCACCGACGCAGCGGCAGGGCGGGGAGAGCGCACGAGTTTCAAGAAAACAAAGGATTTACAGGGGGTCTGGAAGTAGTGGGTGGGGTAATGTGTGATTGGTCAAGGGATGGGTCAGGGTTGGTTGCACAGGGGGCAGGATGCAGTCAGCCTAATTTGGACCTGGGTCATTTCCTCTGCATCCCTATTGGCCGGTTCGAAAAGGGGTGGTTGAGCAATTGGAAACTTTGGGGAGTCAGTCTGATTTGACTCTATCACAAGATGAATTGAGGGCACACAAATATCAAACAAAATGATTGTTGATGTTTGCGATTCCAAGGCTTCACATTATCAGAGGTGCCTGAACCAGAATGGTCATCAGTTTAAAAACAGGCATTGACAAAAAAATTATTCATTTCTATAGATTCTTTTAAATTTTGAAAATAACTGTATGTTAATAAACACTGACTTTATAAACATTCAAAGTGTGTATACATTATGAGGGGACATCTTGTATATATGTGAGTATGTATGTGTATAAAATCTCCAAATCTTGGGAAAAAGAAAGCATGTCCTTTTGGGGGTCTTGCTACAGCATTATTTCGCAGGCCTGCCCACAGATTATTGAATCACCTGGGGTAACACACCTCTGTCTGACCTTTTCTTGGCAGCTGATCAAAACCCAGATTCTGATACCAGTTAACCTGTACATTTTATCCAGTACACATGCAAATAAATTTATCCAGTACACAGCAGCATTACTGCTCTATAGGACATTATCTTATCTAAAATCTATTTCTAACCTAGCAATCTCAATCTGACAAGTCTTTTTTCATTATCTGTAAACATCCAGTTCTTCTATTTTTTCATTGAATTAGCTTTTGTGTTATTGGTTCCCTTGTTAATGAACTGAACTACATTTTTGACATGATTTCATGGTATTTTGTTTCAAAAACTTTTTTTTTAACTTTTTGAAAATTATACTTGGAAAGTCGGTATCACTTAAGTTGCCTCCAATGCTGGCATCCTCTTTAAAAATTTCTCCAAACAGTTCCCCCGATGCTGGAAATTCCCACATCAAAAGTTACGTCTGCAGTGTTACAACACATCTGGTAAATGGTTCACCAGATTGCCCAGTCAGTCACCCATCAGGATCCTGTGGGAATAGAACCATAGAGGGGGACATTTTGAAGATGTAGCAAGAGTCCAGAGAAGAAATACAACTTTGGAGGAAGGGGAGGGACTAATTTAGGATGAGCAAGAGCAAATATGATGGCCCTCAACACCTGAGGATGGAGGGAGAAACAGAGCCCCTCAACTGAAGAGGAGATGAGAGACACAAGAACATTAACTACCTATGTCACAGTTTTGGCTCAGTATTAGTCTGGACCTGCTATATGAAGATGAAAGAGGGGAGGGAGGGAAGGAGCGAGAGGGAGCTCATTCTAAATCATTAGACGGTTAGACATAGAATCAAATAGGCTGTATGATCTCATCTTCCAAACATTTCTAAGCTACTGGAGCTGTATGACAGGCAGCTATAGGAAAATGTCTGCTGCCCAGTATATGCTCCAGTGATACTCAGGGTCCATGGCTGGACCCAAACATCATTAATTCTGTCTTATCCACTAGCTATGACTTTGACAAAATCATTTTCAGACTGGCTCAAAGGAACCATAGCCTCATTTTTGAAATTCACCAGCCTTTCTGATAATTTTCTACTTAATGATTGCATGCTATCATTTACCATGGAAAGAAATCCTACTTCCTCCTATGCTATGGCTCGGAGAACTTATTTTATATTACATTAGCATCTCAGAGACTCAACTGAGCAAGCAAATTACAGGTCTGAAGTCAGAGATGTGCCCCACTCCCATCCCCAAAATGGTGACACACTGAGCTGAAGTCACAGTTTTTCAGATAGTTTATCAGCAATACTAAGAGACCTTTCCATCAAGGTCACTGTACCACTAAAGCAATCATGTGTGTGAGTGCCCCTAGCCAGACTGAGCTAATTTAACATGAACTAATCAGAGATAAGAAAAAGCCACAGGAGTTACAAAAATATACACATCGGGTATCCTTCCCAGGAGGAAGGGGAAGTTTATCGGTGATAGTGTACCAAAATGATAAGAAAAGTGAAGTAGAGGATGAAATTAAGATTTTATGAGAAGTTAAGATAAATAATAGAACAACTCTTTTTCTACCATCTAAGGAAGAAAGAGGTCAACTAAGAATTTAGCAGGGTTGTGCCACAATGCGAAGGGAGTCACTTGCCAGAGGAGCTAGACATTACAGAAAAGATGGATGAAGGCGTCTTTCAGCAGCATTCACCAAGGAGGAAAATACACTGTTAGCCAAGGAAAAGCTTTACTTAAAGAAGAAAATGCAATATTGATGACCACTGAAGCAATGACATCTTCAGGAGGAAGAGATTTTGGCAATTCGTTTGGAAATACTCAAGCCAAGAATTTTTCACACTCATGAAAAACAAGAAGTTAAGGGCACCAGGTTCAATGAGAGATGGAATCTCATCTTTTCAGAGTCTCAGTGGCAGGATGTCAGGGACCAGGTATTTCTTCATCAACAAACCTTCTCAGCCATGATGGTAGAACCTTGCTGTTTGAGCTGTACATGCGAGTTGGATATAAACTGCCTTCCTTACTGCCAAATTTCATCACTTCTCTCTCTATTTTCTGCTCATTCTGGATGAACATGTTCTTAGACCCAGTACAACTATTCGGGGAGCTGGGAATGACAACTTTGACAAAGCTTTCATACCCAGGACTTCTACACCTAGGTTGCCACCAAATAGCAATTTCCTGTTTACTCTGACCCATGACCTATTTCAGTGATTGCTGCTGAGAAAATTCATTAGTCTTTGGGAAAAAAATCATAATTTATTTCTACCTCACTCCAAATAGAACATGTAATTCCAAGTATAATTTTTTCAACCATAAATATATTAAAAGAAAGGTACTGCTACAATAGATTCACTGCAGAATTGCCTTGCAGCAATTTAAGCTAAGTTGCTGTGAGCTCCTCTCCACACACTCTTGAAGCTGAGGCTAGACCTAACCTAAAAATACATCCTTGTTTCTTCCCTTTCCCTTCCTAATCCCCACCCTTCACTTACAGTGTTCTCCTAAGATATTTCTCTAATAAATCATTTATATATAAACCTCCATTTCAGCCTCTGTTTTTAGGAAATTCAATTTGATACTTGATTTAACTAAGTAAAAATGTAAGTATTATGTAGAAAAATGTCATAAATAAATTTTAAGATATTATTATGTACTTATGCTTATATATCTCTATAGATATATTATTATGGGTAGAACTGCTCCCCCAAAATTCATATGTTGAAGTCCTAAACATATTATCTACGAATGTGACTGTATTTGAAAATAAGGTCTTTAAAAATGTGATTAGGTTAAAGTGAGGTCATTGGGATATGCCTCAATCCAATCTGATTGATTTCCTTATAAGAAGAAGTTGGACACACACAGAGAGAGATTGGGGTCACACGCACAGAAGAAGGACCACGTAAAAACAATGAGAAGGTAGCTGTTCAGGAAAAAGCTAAGTGACAAATTATGTCATCCTCCATAGAACTGCTTTTCTTCCTTCTGTATCTTAGTGGAGAACGCCACTAAAAAGACAGCTGGTTTCCTGGGCCCCTCTGCCTTGCCTCTAATAACCATTGGCAACTAGAGACTATTTTTCCTTTACTTACACACACATTATTTCTGACACCAGCTGTGTGGATTTTTCCTTACACTAACCAATTCTCTGACACCAGCTGGGTGTCCTACAATTCAATTCAATTCTGACACTAACTGGAGTTAGAGCAGATCCCACAGATTAAGAGTTCAGTCTCACAAGACAGCACTCCACCTCAAATTTCAAGTAGTTCATTGCCAGGTTGCCCATAACTTCTGTCCACCTTGGAACAAATTATAAGTTCCCATGACCCCCTCCTTAGAATTGATTATTTGCTAGAATTGCTCATCAAACTAAGGGAAACACACTGACCAATCTTATATAATAAAAGACTAATATGCAAATTGACCAAACTGTGAAATGACCTGTGGAATGACCAGTCCCTTCGATGTACACTGACTGCCAGAGGGCAGATGCTCAACGCAGGAGTTGTCCCCAGCCCACAGGCCCCAGGCCAGCCAAGGTGGGTGCTAGCGGAGGCCCCCTCTCATCACCCCATAGATCATCCCTGATTGCCAGCCAGGCCTAGGAACCCTCCCCATGCACGAATTTCATCCACTGGGCCTCTAGATAAAAGCCTAAGTGACCTTTACAGTGGAATGACCAGAATGACTGGTAGCTATGATGCACACTGACCACCAGGGGGCAGCTGGGCTCACAGCTAGCAAGTGCAGCAGTGGTGGCGGGAGCCTCTCCTGCCTTCGCTGCAGGAGGGCGGTAGGGAGCAAGGGGTCCCAGACTGACAGGCCCAGGACTGCGAGAGGGATATCTGACTACTAGCTTAGGCCCAATTCCCCTGGGTGGATATCCCCTGAGGGGTTCAAGATTACAAGAGGGTGCAGGCCAGGCTGAGAGAATCCCCCTCCCCCAGTGCACAAATTTCATGCATCAGGCCTCTAGTTTATTATATAATAAAAAATATGATAAAGGATACAGATGATCAGCCAGATGAAGAGATACACAGGGAAAGGTTTAGAAGAGTTCTGAGTATAGGGGCTTCTGTCCCTATGGAGTTGGAGTATGCCACCCTCCCAGCACATAGTGTGCCCACCAACCTGGAAGTTCCATGAACCCCATATTTTTGAAATTTTTATGGAGGCTCAACATGTAGGTATGGTAAGTTATCAGCTCAATTTTCAGCCCCCCTCCTCTATTCAGAAGTTGGGGAGTGGGGCTGAAGTTTCCAAGCTTCTAATTATGATCTAAACCTCCATCTCAAAGCTATTCAGAGCCCATCAAGAGTCACCTCATTAGGACAGAAGATGTTCCTATCACCCAGGAAAATTCCAAGTGATTTAGGAGTGCTGTGTCAGGATATAAGGTCAAAGTTCAAATATTAGAACAAAAGATACTGCTAGTGCTCTTATCACTTAGGAAAGCATAAGGGTTCTAGGAGCTCTGTGCCAACAACTAGGGATGGAGACCAACATGTATATTTTTTTCTATTATTGCACAGAGGCCATCTATAAGCCAAGGGGAGAGTCTTCAAGAGAAACCAAACCTACTGACACCTTGACTGTGGGCTTGGAGCTACCATAATTGTGAAAATAAATTTGCTGCTTAAGCCTCCAAAACTGACTGTATGTGATAATTTGTTATGATAGCCCTAGCAAACCAATCCAATCTATGTATAGGTATACAAGGTTGGGCAAAAGGAGGTTCACAGTTATTCATATGGAAAAAACATCCTATATAATAAAAGAGAAACATGCAAATTAACCATCCTTCTTCTATGCTCAAGCCACGCCCACAAGCCATGCCCACCATCCAATCAGGAGCAAGTATGCAAATTAACCCAATTAAGATGGTGGCAGTCACAGAGCTGGAGTAGGCAGTGAGTGGGAAGCTTGGGTTGCACCCAGCGATGGAGGAAGCCAAGTTTCCCATCTGCCCTGGCCAGCTCTTGGCTCTCTCAAGGCTACAAAGTTTCAATTATAGAAAATAAATAAATCCCAGAAAAAAGAAAAAAAAAAAGAAAAAAAAGGAGAGGCTGGGAGCTTGGGTCGCTGGGGGGTGTGGCCAGCCTGAAAATGGCCATCAGCCCTTTACCCAGGCTGGCCAGGCACCCAGCAGGACCCACTCACCCTGACGGGGCTGTGGGCAGCCTGAAAACGGCCCTCAGCCCCTCACCCAGGCTGGCCACACCCCCACGGGGTGAGGGTCCTCACTGGGGGGCTTGGCCAACCTGCAAACAGCCATAACCCCCTCACTCAGGCTAGCCAGGCACCCCAGTGGGGACCCCCATCCTGGAGGGGGGTGTGGCCAGCCTGAAAACTGGCCACACCCCCATCAGGTGAGGGTTCCTGCTGGGGGGTTTTGCCAGCCTGCAAACAGCCATTAGCCCCTCACCCAGGTTGGCCAGGCACTCCAGTGGGTTCCCCACCTTCATCCAAGATACCCTTCAGGGCAAACGAGCCAGCCCCCACCCATGCACCAGGCCTCTATCTTATATAATAAAAGAGTAATATGCAAATTGACCATAACAGCAGAATGACTGGGAATGACTGGTTACTATGACACACACTGACCACCAGGGGGCAGACACTCAATGCAGGAGATGCCCCCTGGTGGTCAGTGCGCTTCCACAGCAGGAGCTCCTCTCAGCCACAAGCCAGGCTGATGGCTGCCAGCACAGCAGTGGTGGTGGGAGCCTCTCCCGCCTCCTCAGCAGAGCTAAGGATGTCTGACTGAAGCGTAGGCCTGCTCCCTGTTGGCAAGTGGACAACACATCCCCTGAGGGCCCCCAGGCTGTGAGAGGGCACAGGCCAAGCTGAGGGATTCCCGAGAGTGCACAACTTTTTGTGCACTGGGACTCTAGTCCTATATAATAAAGAGCTAATATACAAATGGTCATCACGCCCTCACTCTGTCATGCCCTAACAGCTCAGACACTCAACTCTGGGGAGAGAAGAATGGTGACCAGCCAGGCACAAATGAGCTCACGAGAGAGGAATGGGGATTAGCCAGGCTGTGGCCCAGGGGAGGGACAAGCCACCCGCCCCGCATTCCTGGGCATCAGTGGCTGTGCCTGAGGCTTGGGAGAAGAACAAACTGTCTGACCTGCAGTCCCAGGCACCTGTGGCTGCAGCCTGGGAAAAGCCGCCTGTCCATGATCCCCTGCGACCACAGCCAACCTGGGTGAAGCTGGCCCAGGTCCTGGGTGCCTGCGGCCAGCCAGAGGGAGGAAAGCCTGGGTCCCGGGTACCTGCAACTTGCCGGAGGTGGGAATCCTGGGTCCTGGGTACAGGGTGATGCAGAGGCAATTAGGGGTGATCAGGCCAGTATGAGAGCAGTTAGGGTCGATCAGGCAGCAGACAGCGGTGGTTAGGGGCAATAGGCAGGCGAGCAGTTAGGAGTCAGCAGTCCAGGATTGCGAGAGGCAGTTGGAGATCCCCTGAGGGGTCCCAGATTGGAGAGGGTGCAGGCTGGGATGAGGGACCTTGCCACCCCCCCACAAGAATTTCGTGCACCATGCCTCTAGTTAATAAATAATGATAGAAGAATAAACTGTTTGCATACTCACAACCGTAGACCCACTTTTGCCAATCCCTATGTAAATCTCTTTGTCTCTGTTTCACATACATATGACAAAACATTCCAAAACATAAAGTATACAAAGAGCATCCATAAGTCTTCAAGAAAAAGTTTTTTTTTTCTAATGGACAAGTGACTTAAGTGGGTAATTCACAAAAGATTAATCAAATGCCAATAAATATCCAAAAAAAATGTATTCAACCTCATTATGTCCTCCTTTGGGGCTGTATCTTCTCTACTAAGCAAGATCCTGTCTCTCTACCACTGCTCTGCATGCTATTGTCCATTCCAACTCTCCTCATTATTATACCCACCTTAAGTGTCTGGACAGTTCAGTGTATGTATTAAATAACCATTGGTTACAATGTAACAGTGTTCTGAGATGGAGAAAAAAACTAGTTCTAAGATAATTCAATCAAGAAGCTATTAAAATGGTTCAAAAAGAAACATAAAAGAGGAAGAATAACTAGCTCTAGTGTTGCAGAAAGAGCAAAAAAAAAAACCAACAACAACTAAGCGATGCTTTGAAGGAGTGGAGAAATCACAGTTTAATCACGGGCTCGGTCTCTGGGAAGGTTCCAAATCAGAGCAAAGCTACACGTGGGAATCTTGCCTTATATATGCTTCCCGAGTTCATTGTATTGCAAATATGTTCCCTCCCTCCAGGCCCTGGAGGAATTGCAACTCCCAACTTCCCTTCCCCCAGGTGTGCCAAGGTTATGTGTCAGCTAACAATCCACCCTTCCCTCAGGGCAGCGCTCCTGGCTTGTTTTGCTAATCCAGTTTTGGTGAAGGAGGCAATGCCTTAGCTGAAGGTCATTCCCCCAGAACATCAGGGCTACCTTTGAACTAGCCCTTTTTAGCCTTCTCACTCTTATGTAGAAGAGAAAAATATTCATCACAGTAATGAAAGAAATGCAAATGAAAAGGCAGTCAGGTTACCTTTTGTAGGTTTGCACAATATGTAAGCCAAAAGCTAGAAAGCAGTACAATAAAATGTATTTTCCATTTGTTGGTGGCACTGTCAGTTGGTAAAATACAAATTGGCAATGGATTCCTGGTCATAATCCCCAAGAAATAAGTCAAAATACGGAAAACATCATATGAAAAGGGAGTATTTACAATCATGGTACTTATGATAGCCAAAAATTAGAAATAACCCCAAATGACCAATAAGAAGGGGGCAGGTGTGAGGTGGAGGGAGTAAATGGGGGAAAAGGGGGATATCTGTAATATTTTCAACAATAAAGATAAATGTTTTAAAAAAGGAATTGTCACATAAACTATAGGATATTTGTTCAAGGGAATAATATAGATAACCAAAATGGCAAATATAAAGAATAAGCACTATCGATGTAAAGTTAACATAAATGTATAAATTAGGATATTAAATTACATGATGATTATAGCTATGTGGATACATGCAAATAAAGATTAGAACACAGGGGGAGTGAGAATCACAGTATAAGATTTGGTTTCAAAGCAGGAATTTGGGGGGAACATAGGCAGGCTTAGGGATTTTTTAGAATTGGGGTCCATGGGGCTAAAGACTAGGAGAAGGTACATTTCCATAACACAAGGAAGTCCGGTGCAGTGACATCTCCATAAGATAAGGGAGCAGCAACAGTTGCATTTACATAAGACAAAGGAACTGGAAGTAGCCAAGAAAGGTCTATATTTACAAAATAAAGAGAAGGAAGCCCTTCAAAGAAGAAAGCCCAGAGGAATGGAAGGACTGTGAAGGAGAAGGGCCTTAGGAATCACTATAGTAACCAATTCAAAGGGGAATATTGACCAATCAGAGGTGATATCCAGACACAGGTACTGCAGTCCTTATAAACCATAGGGAAAAGGAACCCAGTGGGACTCTTCCCCCGTCCCTACAAGGGAGTCAGTTCTGTGGGACTCTTTCTCTCTCCCCGGGTGGGAGTCTCTACTTGTTCGTCAATAAATCTCCACCTTTGCTATACCATTTTCTGTCTGTGGATTCATTTTTTGATTCCAGCAGACATGGAATCCGGGTTCTAGTCCAAAAATTCGATATCACTTTCCTCTTCCTTTTTCTCTATTTCACACTTTCAACATTTGGAGGTTATACATTTCTTGTAAAACTAAAATTTTATTGAGAAAAATGAGACATTCACATGTATATAGAATAATAAAATAAGACAATGTCTGCAGTTTTAAAAAAGTAAATCCCAACACAGGAATCCTAAAATAAATACTTAGATATTCAGACTAACAGCTAACACTTCCTGAAATCTTACTAGGGCCACCACTGTGTTCAGTGCTTAACATGAACTGTCCCATTTAGTCCTCCAACAACCCAGTGAAGTAAATGGGATTATCTTCTTGAATATAATAGATGAGACCATGGACCTGTAAAGTAACTTATCCAAGTGCATAATCAATTCACACCAAAAATAACATTTATCTTAGTTGTCACAAAGAAGGCTGGCTACCCCAAAACACTTGCCTCTTTATCATGGAGAGTCACAGTTAGGCAGTGGCTGCTGAGCCAGGGATATTCCCCAGGGCCCCTGGCTCCTTGGCATCTAGGTGGAGCCCTCCTACTAGAAGGCAGGGCAGATGTTGATCATCTATTGAGGAGGATCAGGTCTATAAATCAGTCAAAAGTCTAAAACTAAGTGAGTGATTAACAGAAATAATTGTCCCTATGTTTTTAAAAAATGGTGTTAAAAAAAAGGCAATGCCATTCTTCACCAATTCAACTGCCAACATTTGAAAACATTAACTTCCCAGAATTGAAGAGAGTGCCAGGAAATGGGCAAATTCCTATCCTCCTGGTGAAAAATCAGCCGATGCTACCTTTCCATGGGACACTTTATCAAAGAGTTCAGGAAGTTTAGAATTCTGTATAATCACTGACCCAGGAATTCCTTTGGAAACTACCACAATGAACTAAAGGATGTGAGTAAAGATATATAGTAATAGTATTGTGTGTGTTTTCCCCCCAGAAATGTTTGTAAGATTAGTAGAAACCACCTAAATATCCAGCTATAGAGAAGTAGACAATTTGTACTTTGGCTACACAATGAATTAATATGCAGCTATTTTTAATTATGTTGCAAAAGAATATTTAACAGCACGGAATGATCATGGTATACTATTATACAGTGTGATTTCATTCTCACTGTGTTTTAAAGACACATCTAGATCAGGCATGAATCTGCTGCTTGCATACAGGTGCCAGAACTAGCACATTCTTTATTTTTCTAAATTAGATGAAATCTGGCTGAGCATTCTATCTTGCCTAGCTAAAAGGAAAAATCGTGTCTGAGACCACTGGTATCTCTCCCCATCGCAACCCATTCCACACACACACACACACACACACACACACCCCCCACACACATACCACACACACCACACATGCACACAAACACACACACCACACACCATACACACATACCATACACACACATACACACACACACACTTTGGCTCTTCCTACTTCCTAGGGCTAATTTAGTAACAAGAAATGGAAAAGGTACTATCTTTGTTGCCTCTGTTGGCATCAAAGTACACCTTGATATTTCCACAGGCTGTAGTTCTGGAGGTGAGAAGAAAGGTGTCCTTGTAGCACTGGACCTGTCATAGGCTTGGCTATAGGAGATTTCTACCACTGATCTCAAAACAGTGTTCGAGGTTCTATCCCCATGGACACACCACCAGAAGTTTTGCCACTTTGGGGGTTTTGGGGAGGGGGCACAGATTCTCTGACCTTTAGAGAATCCGTACCATCTCCTCCACTCAGCCTCTCTTGGAAATGTCAGCTCTCTTCTGGGGCCACTCCACCTTTTCAATTTCAGCTCTGGTTTATCTCTCTCTTCCCCATTTAGGAAAAGTCTGCCTTAATTCCATGATAAGCCTAATCTTCCAAACTAAGGCCTTGGCTGATTATTTCTCCAATGACTTCTAAGACCTAAACGAACTGTCCATCTCCATCCCTCACACCCAGTTCACATCCACATGCACACTCATACTCAAAGCCACACACAAACCCACACCCAGATGAGCTTAATTGTCAGAACACAAAGGTAAGAGTGTTTTGTTTTTAACACACACAGAAGTATGTGTGTGTTAACAGAAGAGAATAGAAATGGAGGGAGTGGAATGGGAGAAGTAGAAAAAACAATTATATTTTTATTCTCTCACCTAAGCAGTGAGAAGAAGTCATCAGAGCTGCCACCTATGTGTGCATGAAAAGGCTCAAACCATGTCACATGTGTTGTTCACTGATGCTGAAGTTATAGGACAGTTCTTATTTTCTCCTTTGTATTTGTTGTAATTTTCTGAATTTTCTATAATGAATAGAGGTCAATTTACAATTTAAAACGCAACTTATTTTTTCTATGCTAAAATATCAGCTATATACTTTTTTCTAATCCCCATACTACTATCCCTAATATGCAAATGTATTTTTAAAACAAAGAATAACTAGAAAGCAATGAGAATTGCTTTACTGAACAGCAGAGACCATGACTACAAGGGCATTTGGGGGGGTGGGTGGGGGAAAGAACATGAGAAAGAAATTCCAAAAATGCCTTTTAAGTGGTAGCTTTACAGGGATCAGTGTGTAAGTTTCCAAGGTGACTAAGCTAATGTTAACATTGATTTCTGGATGTAAACATTTGGATTGATTGCTTTGCTGGCTTGATTTAAACCTTTTTCTGTCCCCCCGATACGTATTTCAAATTTGAGACTGCTATGGAGGTGTGTGCCCACATTGCAACTAAAGTCTCTATCCTTGAAGAAACAATGTATAGCCATTCCCCCAACTCAAAAGCAATCACCTTAGGAGACTGGTCCAGAGATGGCCCCACCTTCAACAAGAACTGCTATTATCCTCCACTTTTCCTCCTTCACAATCAGAGAGTCTCTTGCCAACTGTCAACATCCCAAGCATCACATAGGAATAGAAATGGCGATCCTCCTACTAAAAGCCAGCATGAGAATCCCATCACCTTCCCACTCCATTTTCCATTCTAGAAGCATTTTATTTCAATGCTCTCTCTTTTCACTTTTTCCCCCCAATCTGGGCACCCATCCAGACATTAAAATTCATATCTTCCTTTAAGAAATCTCCAACAAAAAGCCATCATTCCCTTTGGCTCTAGCATAGATAAGTTTAGATATGGGGTTCAGAAGTACCCCGGGGGGGAGATAGGATGTCAAAGAAAAACAAAGGGGAATAAACAGATGCGTTCAGCAACATTTTCCCCACGTTGGGCCCATCTGATTCAGGAATGCCTTGCATTCATTACAAAACCCAGAGATGATTTGATACAGATGTGTTTAAGATGTGCTTTTTTTTTTTTTTTTTTTTTTTTTTTTTTTTTTTTTTTTTTTTTTTTTTTTTTTACTCTTTCTCAGGTTGCCCTTAGTCACCCTGAAATCGTGACCAGGTTTTTTTAGTACAAGAACACAACTCCTAGAGGCCCAAAGAATGAACTTCTCTGCTAGTTACTGGCTCCAACTTCAGGTCCAGCTTCCTGCCTGGGTTCTGCGTGCCCTTGGTTTTCAGAGCAGATCCTACTCATGAGAAGCTGAGGGAAGAATGTACATGTGAGACACTGAGAGATAGACCTGGCTTCCAGTCCTTCCACGCCTGGCACGTCTGAAGACAGTCTTCGGTTTGCAGCTGTAGTCAAGATAGTCATGTTCAGAACATGCTTTCCCAAATTCACATTGTTCTGAAAATTTGAACTAATGTGAGGTCCCTGAGGGTTATGTCTTTAATTAATTCAATATTTTTTGAATATATGCCACGTATTGTACTTATTTGTCTGTGTAACATCAATCTTAGTCATAACCATACAATAAGTGTTTGTTTCGATGCATAAATATTTTCCCAACTAGAATGTGAGCTCTAAGAGATGAGGGACTTGAATCTGGCATACCTTGAGTGCTTAAAAAACTTTTGTTGAAGTGACTGATTGATTAATTATTCAAAGAATAAAGGAATAAAGGAATCAATACACACCAAAAAAAAAAAAAAGTTGTAACAGTGGTGGGAAGTAGAATGGAAACATTTTGGTTTGAGGAATTAGACATAAATTCAAATTCGAGGCTTATCTTCCCAAATTTCGTTTCACCATATGTAAAAGGAAATAATAACATTTATCTGACAATGTGTTAACAAACATTAAATGTTTTGCATAGTTAATGCCTATAAAATGTTTGGTTCTTTTGAAAAGATTGAAATGCTATTTGCCCACTCTACCTACTATTTTTGAATCCCAGTCCATTATTTTTAAAGTGGAGATAATAATGCCTATTTCGTAACGGTAGTATGAAGATTAAACTATTGCAGAAAGTTCCTGAAACAGTGCCCAAAAAGTATTCTCTCTCTTCTTACATTCCCCCCAGTTTCATTAGGAGGGGAGAAGAAAGAAGTGGATTGTCCCCCATTAAAAATCTCAGGGCGTTTCTTAGTCATTAACCCTTCCATAGCCTTCTGGAAAAGGAGATTGTAACTGTGACTGGTTGTACTCTAAAATTTATATTTCTCTTCCCCTCAAGTCTAGAATCCTTGGGTTTTAAGACATGGATGCTCAGAAGAAAATTACATTTCCCAGCCTCTCTTGCAGCTAGCAGTGGCCATGTGACTGACTGAGTTCTAGCCAATGGACTATGACCTGTAGTAATGAATGCTCTTCTAGATCCTACCTTTATAGGCTAGAGGGAGTTGTCCTCCCCTTTCTCACTCCCGGTATGAGACTCAGACATAGTGCTCAGCCATCTTGTGCCATGTGGATAAGGGCTTTATCCTTTGGCAAGCCTACAACAAGAGAACAGTAGCCTAAATCCCTGAACCCTAGAGAAACCGCCAGCCTCGGAATATTGAGAGAGAAATAAACGTCTCTTTTGTTGAAATCAGTGACATTTTTGGTCTTTGTTATTACAGAGGAAAGTAAATCTGATCTAATATCTAATATCTAATCTGAGATCTGTGAATACCCAGGCCTTGTTAATGGCAAAACCTCACCTCGCGCACTTTCTAAGGTTCCCCTGAAGAGTTCCCCAGCAACAGTAAGGCTGATCTGCTTGGCTGGGGCTGCCCACTCACCTTCTTACTGCCTTGCCCACTCACAGACTTAAAGTTCCCAGCTGCATCGTGGGCAACCGATCAGAATCCAACCTAATCTTGAAAGCCTCTTCCAAGGCCTACCTTGTTTATGAAGCCCACCCAGGTGATTGGTACCTCCCCTGAAACTCTCCTTTTACTGAGCCCCCAGGCAGCCCTTCTTCCCCCATGGAGCAGTGAATTTCTGTGTCCAGCCCAGGCTGAGGCCACCAAGTGTTGGTGGTAACTCAGGTGGAGAGCCCATCCTGAGGGAGTAGAGGCCCCTGTACTGCCCTTTCCTTCTTGTCCCCTCTCCCCACCTGCCTTATCTTCCTCTCCCACCTCAACTGCCCTACCACCCGCTGAGGCCATTAGCACTCAGAACCCAGGGTCCTCTGAGCCTGAGCCCTCAGTCAGGGCTACTGTTGCCTCACAGCCTGAAGCCTGAGTTTGACCTCACACTGTTGCCCCTGGGGCCCAAGACCGAGGTGGGCAGCTATGGCCTGGAACACAAACTGAGCAACTCCAAGAAGGAGAAGGAGCAGGAGTTGCTTTGGAAGCCAGTCAGGAATCTGGGCAGGAGACACTGTGACTCTTCAGTTCCTTTGGTCTTCAAAGAACTGAGGCCAGAGCCAGGAGAATCTGCTTGCCCTCACCCCCAGCCTTCCTGAGGCCCAGGACCCCAGGACCCCAGGACCTCTGGGGATGCTCACAGCAATACCACACGGAGTACAGGGGCTACAGGGAGGGGCTCTCCCCATCCTGACTTGAGCATTTCTATTTACGTGTCCAGCACCAGAAGCCTTTGGACTGGAGGGTGGAAAGGGGTGTGGGGAAGGAATCCCCCAAGCTGGGTGACTTTTCTGGAGGGGCCTGTTGGGCCAGGCTTGCCTGTGGAGGGCAGGCATCTTGGGTGGTGGTGGGATGCCCCCAGCCCCCATGGTCCTGGGCACAGACCCAGGCAGGAGGTATGGTGAGTGATGGTGGTAGTTGAACTTTGTAGAGCAGCCCCGGACGGGAGGGGGGTGGGGACCCGGG